>PVKV010000667.1:186671-261727 GCA_004027835.1 Alouatta palliata | reverse complement strand
TATGCAGCCATAAAAAAAGATGAGTTTGCATCCTTTGTAGGGACATGGATGAACCTGGAAACCATCATTCTCATCAAACTGACACAAGAACAGAAAATCAAACACTGCATATTCTCACTCATAGGCGGGTGTTGAACAATGAGAATACATGGACACAGGGAGGGGAGCATCTCACATTGGGGTCTGTTGGGGGGAAAAAGGGGAGGGGCAGCGGGGGGTGGGGAGTTGGGGAAGGATAGCATGGAGAGAAATGCCAGATATGGGTGATGGGGAGGAAGGCAGCAAATCACACTGCCATGTTTGTACCTATGCAACAATCTTGCATGTTCTTCACATGTACCCCCAAACCTAAAATGCAATAAAAAAAATAAAAAAAAAAAGAAAAGAAATTAAAAAAAAAAAAAGATAGTAGACCAAGGGGAGGAATTAAATTTTAAAATCCAGAGTTGTAATCACGAATAATTTTACAATTTTATTTGGAGTGTTCCACACTTAACAAAAGATTGTAGTCCAGGTTCTCTGTAAAAACTATTATATGAACTAGGTACACTTAGAGCCAGCCCATTCCAATGTTCCTTACACACATCAGGATTTGACGATTGATTCGTCAACATTTTTTAGGTGATTGATTCTTTTTCTCTTTCCTAAATATTTTTATGAAAGTGTCTTGCCCTGTATCCCAGTCGTCTGAGAGTACTTACATGTCTACTCTGATATCTGAGAAACAATTATAAAATAAAAGAAATATAATTAAACCCACCAAGATAGATCTATTTATTGCAAAACTTTGTAGACAAATGCAGAGAAATTAGAAAAACAGAGGTAATGTTCCCTGGGTGATGATAGAAAACCATAGTTAATGCTGAGAATCCATATTCATACCATGAAAAAAAAATTGAATAAAACTCTGTTGCTCTGAGTGGGATCAAGGAATGCTGAAATGCTTAACTGTCACTTTTTTTTTTTTTTTTTTTTTTTACCTTTTTCAGCCAACCTGTGCAAAATATCAGGAAGAAATGTCAACCTAGAGACACTGTCCTTCAGCCTATAGCAAAGTACAAGCATTTGGTAAATGTATTTCAAGTCCCATGGGGAATCACTTTAGTCATTGACACTTTATATTTTTGCACATATGCTAAGGCTAAATGTTAAATGGAATTCATTTAAATGTATACAATGATCTAAATTATTTGTGGACAGACGAAGCTGAATGAAATATAGAGAGCCGTAACAGGTATTTAGTGCTGTGACAAGGGATAAATACTAGCCTTCTTTGCAGATCACACTGCCATGTTGGACCTGCTCTCCCCTTGCGGCTCAGAGGGGCTGTTCCTGGTAGAGCTAGGAATGGATAACAGCTCTGCTAACCTCACACAGTTGGAGGAGGAACACAGCTAAACTCTTCTACCCTGTGTTCTGAAGAGGCCATTTTTTCAAGCAGTTGCTTTAGCAATTCACTTCAATCTGGAGGAAATGAGTGTCTGTCACTTGACTATCCCAGTCTCAGAAATAAGTTCAGCTTGCCAATATGAAAGGTCCATTTGGGGTGCCCTCACTGCATAAAGGAGGTTTTACAGTCACAGGAGATCCTTATCTTTCGAATAGAGCTACTTTTTCACCTTCCCTTTCCTAGGTAATTCTCAAGCTCTCTCTCACAGTTGTATTGTTTGAAAACCATTACCTGTAGTAATGGCGGGAGGATTGTGATCTAAAAACTTGACTGCAACCATTTCAAAGTGCTAAATGTAGTGGTAATGTCACCTCGGTGACTAAAGAAACACCAACTGAATTGAAATGTTCTCTTGTTAATGGAAAAAAAAAAAAAAACACTACAACTTCAGGAAGAGCAAGCACCAATGACTCTCACAATGCCAAGAACAGCAGGGAGCTCTTCTGTACATACAAGTGAAATAATCATGTCTTGGTCATACTGGGATGAATTTCTATTAAGGGTTGATGTGGGTCTTTATGCTGCAGGTTACTGGGCTCTCAAGAGGAATAAAAATGACTCCCTGGGAAACCTGGGTACCATTAGATAAAGGGTATCTAAATGGCCTGCGGTGAGAATAGAACATATTTCCTTATATGTCAGAACAGAATCAGAATTTGACATTAACTTCCAAATGGCACTAATTCAGAAACCCATTTTTTAATCAACTTGGCTATTTCCATATGTCTATTTTTATATTTCTTGCCTGTCACCATAATTTGAAGCTACTTTGACAAGAGTACTATTTTGGGATTCTATTTCTAGTCCCTTTCTGTGCTTTTGTGTTTTCTGTCCATTTAATATTAATTATAATCCTCACTAGATATAGGAATAGGTATACCAGCTTGTGTCTTCTTTCCAATTAGAATTCAGGAAATACTGATGATTTCTTATAAATATATAATTCATATCATTCTGTAATTAATTATGACCTCATAATTACAACAGTAGCTTATATGACTTTAGATAAAAAATTAGTATTCTGGAGAGATCATGTCTTTTGCTATAGTGGCACAGATGCTTTACCTATTGAAGGAATATTAATCAGTAGTGTTGTACATATTAATGTGAGATGAAAGATAATACTGGCTAAAAGGAGGCAGATAATATCTTTTAACTTAAACTTTGTATTTTCAAATAATAATAAATAGTATGCTGCTATTATCTACTTGGGGAAGGAAAATATCCTCCCCTTCTTTTTTAAAAAGAATATTAAGTCTCAGAGAGTCATTTAAGGACTGAGACATCTATCCCTTACCAAAAGTCCCTTCCCATAAGTTATTGTCAGTCTAATTCTGAAAAAAGTCAGCTTTTAAATTGCATTGTCAAGGGAGTAAATTTCTGCACATAAATTCCACTGTACATTAAGTCCAATAGCAGTTATTTTCAAATGAATAGTTTCCTAAAGTTGTACCAACTACCCCATTTTAAAAAGAAATATAAGTAAACTTTTTAATTTTTTTAAATGTATGGAATATTGGAATAATTAATTGCTGGGTTATAAGACTCACAATAGCTATGTTTCAGATTTATAGAGTATGCATACATCTTTCAGAATACAGAAGTCTTGCACAGTGTGATATGCGCTTTGGGCATGGATCAAAAAGAACTTCCAAATTCTATATTGGCATGTGGAAGGGGAGGGTGAATTATTAGTGATATTGAGATATTAATTATTCAGTCTTACTGCCATGCACTATGAATAATGTACATGACATTCAACAGCAGAACAGCAGTTCCCATCAGTATGCAACGGTCTATAAACATATATTGGTACACCAGAGCATTAGTACTATAATTAATTGGTCCTGGATCTCAGTATGAAGACTTCGTCTTCATCAGGATTAGTAGGACAGGCCTTTGTTTTCATATACCTATGGTGTTGACCCAGCATGTAGCATGAGATGGAATAAAGTTATGCTTGGCAAAAGTGGATTAATTCTGTTGGGAAATAGAGCTTAGAAAATAAACTGTGATATGCAGCAAACTAAGGTAGAGAAAAAGAAGCCAAGAATATTTATTTCCTTTTTTGTTTTTTTAGTTCTTGTTTGTCTCCTTCCCTCTCTCCCTCCCTCTCTCCCTCCCCTCCTCCCTTCCTCCCTTCCTCCTTTCCTTCCTTCCTTCTTTCCTTCTTCCTTCTTTTCTTTCTCTCTTTCTCTCTTTCCTCTTACTTTTAACCAGTAAATTATTTCCAGTGTTTACTCAGTACCAGAGGACAATAGATTGTAATGTCTACAAACTTACATTTTGCCCAATTCAGATTTCGGTTCAAATGCAAGCTCTGAGGTCCAAGAAAAGTTATTTAATAATTTTTTCACTGAAAAAGTTGTGAAAATAATATAAAAAATAATAGTTTAATGTAAGGATTAAATTAAACAATTCTTCAGAACAAAATACTGATTTATCAAGATTATCTTTACTGTTAGTGAGGATGCATCTTAGTTTCTATACAACATGCCAGGTACGATGAGCACATCTGAGAATAAAATATGCCTTAAAATAAAAAGAATTTTGCAATTTGGGGTTAAAAGTAAATAGCAAAATTTTATAAAAGTTAATTAAAATGTTTTGAAAGCCTGTGAGTATATGGTGAAATCAGTTTTTATTTCTGCCTTAGTCCATTGGCACAAATACAGAAAAGATGGTTAAGAAGAAACTTTAACAGTTTCCTGAAAAGATAGCACACAGCAGGATTTTATGACTCCCTCCTCAAAACTCAGAGCTGAGGAAATTAAAGGCAGGAGGAGAACGTGGGCTCTAAGAACTAATCAATCAAACAATAACAACAATGGTATCTAAGCAACAACACAGAACATCCAGGGAAGATCAGGTGTTGTTTTGGACTTGTGTACTTAGGCAGAACACGGCTGTCATCTAAAACATACTGCTCCTGGAACCTACAGAGAGGTTAGAGAAAATGTTTTAGATTTTGTTCCTGCACTGGCTTCTAGCAACACCGTTTCTTCAGAACAAAACTCCAAGCAGTAGCCTAGGCCATCTGTGCTAATGTCCTTGAGGTTTTATCAGTGCATTTAAGAAGCCTGGCAGGGGTAAGAAGTTGGAGAAACAGTTGCCAACTGAGTACTCCTTGGGCATTATTGTAAGACTGCAAGATTTTTCTGAAGGACTGACATAGTAATAATCAAACTGGCTGAGACTGTCAGAAAAAAAGGGTCTGACTTTGCAGCCTTACCTGGTGCATCCTAGCAGACCATATCTGATAACCTTAAGGGAACTTGGAGCTCAGAGGCCAAAACCTGGATATCTGAGAAAGGCAAACACTATAAAAGACCTTGACAAACACAGTTGTGAAGCCGAATTATTGCAACAGGCAAACATTTTAAATAAGAAAATAAAGATATTAGCAGTAACCAACAATTTGAAATATCATATGTGAACCGTAATGAGTGAAATGAAAGCAAAATATATACAGATTATGATAGCAAAGATGCTGTATAGAGGAAATTGGTGGATTGGAATATCAGACTGAGAAACTCCCAGATGGCTGAAGGAAGAGTTGAAAATATAAAAGTAAGCTTAAACATATAAGATAAATAACTAATGCTTATCACAAAGGCCTAGTAATTAGAACAGTGCAGCTTGACTGAATAATAGATAAATGGATTGAATCGATTAAGAGTTTAGATGTATAACTGTGTATGGGAACATAAAAACAATAAATATGTCACTGCAAATTAAAAGGACAAGGATACATTGTTCAATCTATAAAAATTGGTTCACAATATGAAAAAAGCCTAAAACTATATCTCTATGTAATACCAAATCGACTCCAATTGGATTAATTACAGAAAAGTGAAAGGAAAAACTGCAAAGTTAGTAGAAGGAAATGTAGAAAACATCTCTAACCTAGGAAGAAAAAATTCCTATTTAAAACTCTACCAACATTTAAAAGAGGATTAATGGAATTACTTCATAATGAACAACTTCTGTTAGTGAAAGGCTATAAACAAAATTATTAGAAGGATAACAGAATGGGAAATTATATTTACATGTTTAAAATTGGCAGAGAATGAATACACAAAAAGCACACAAGGAGATTGTGAAAATCAACAACAATTACATAGTACTTCCAACGGACAAGTGAGCAAAGATTATAAAGTGTCATTTACAGAAGAGAAAGACTTAAGTGCTAATGAGGGTATCAAGAGACGCACAAGTCATTTGAAATAAAAAACCTGCAAGTGAAAGCAATGCTGAAATGTTAGCTTATACCTATTGCTCTGGCAAAACTTTAAGTATGTGGGTGCACGTCCTTAGAGCCACTTTCAAGCACTGGCGGTGTCACTGTAGGCTACAGAACCCATTCTGGGTAACAACCAGCCAATACAAAGTCAAATTACTCCTAGGCATACATTTTGTCCCAGCAAGTCTGTTTTTGGGAATACATAATGCATAATTTCTTACACAGGTCCAGAAGGGGTCATTTATTAGGACATTCAATACACAGCATAATGAGATAGTAAAGAGTTACTGGCAACCTGGGTGTCCATCACTTGCAAAACAGGTGGCAAAGTATACTGGATACACAACATATAGCAACTAAAAGAAAAACACCTACACACACACACACACACACCCCGCATACATAACAGAGCATGGCTGGATCATATAAATACAGCTCTAAGTAGCAACAACAAATACATACAAATACACTATTATTTATTTAAATTAAATGTATTTGCATGAAATCTATACACATATTTTTTAAAACACATAAAGGTAAATGAATACTAAATATATTTGAATTGTTGTCTCTGGGGAGGAATGAAAGAAAAACACCTAGGAATAGAGAAGAAAGGAAGGGAAGGACAGGAAGAAGGATGTTTGAGGGAGGGAGAAAAGGAGGAATAAAAGAAGAGAGGGTAACTGGATGAACCAACAATGATAAAATATCATGAATAGTATAATTAATTCAACTCTCGGGATTTGAGGTTTAAACAATGGGATTATTAATGTGTAAGAAAATATCTTTTCCTTCAGAGAAAGATGCAAACACACAAAAATATATGTCCTATTTTATCTAACTGTACCCCAGAATTACAGACACATAAACAAAGTAAATAAGAAAGTAGGAAAATGATAATTCATATTCTTTTTTAATCCATGCTTTTACAACCTTGGTATAGTCTGTATAACATATAACAGCACAGAGTCTGACCATTACTATATGTTCAATAGATATTCATTAAGCCATCTGTACTATAATTAGTAAAAAAAGGAAAGAGAAGTATTTTTTTCTACTTTTGAAAAAGATGGAATAATATAGACCGTATTTGCATTCCCATGTGAAACAACTAAAAAAAAAAAAACAGACAAAATATCGAAAGCGTGGTTTATAAGATACTGAACAGATAAGGAAAGACAGAAAACAATGTGAGCTCTAGGACGGCCCCAGCCTATAGCCTGAAGTCTCTAGGCTGTGGTGGAGGGAGGCAAAAGCTAGTGGAGGCTGTTAGACGTTCTGAGTTGAGGAGAGGATGTTGGGTATCTTTGGAAGCCAATGTGACTAGAGTTCCCAGAACAGAAGGGAAGAGAAAGCTGCAAAGACATGTATGAACACCCCTTCTCCTCTTCCCCTACACCTTGTATGCAGTATTGATCAGTGCAGATACACAGGGAAGTTATCCGAGGCCAGAGCAGAACCACTAGGAAAGTTTAGCAGGAACAGATTATGCAAAGAGCCTGGAATAATGCCTGTTCCACTAATCAGCCTGGAGAAATTCCGCAATTCATAGCTACTGAGTAGAATACTGAAAAAAGTCTTGTCTCTATAGGTAGAAATTTATTCCTAGGCCGAATACTGCTCTGGTCCTGGCTAACAAACCTTTAAAGCAAGAATTGAAAGATCAAACTCTTTTTGTACAGCTTAACTGCATCTCAGAATAACCTTCAAGAAACAGGAAAATGAGACACATAATGAGGAGAAAAATTAAAATTTGAAACCACATCAGAGTTATTACAGATTTCACAATTAGGAGAAAAGTACCTTAAAAAACAGTTATTAAAACTGCATCCTATGAGTTTTGAAAGTCAAGTAGAGGCATATATTGTCTTTTAGAGATGAAAACTACAACTTGTGAGATGAAAGTATACTAGGTGGAAGTAATGGCAGATAGACATTGCAGAAGAAAAGATTGGTAAAATTTTAAAACTATGAGAGCAACTTCATAAAAAGACACAGAGAAATTAATAATTTTAAAAGTGAAAAAAAACATAAGTGAGCTATGGGGCAATAGAAGTTTCCATCTATTCCTAATTTGCTGAAAGTTGTTATTAGACATGGTTTTTTCAAATGCTCTTTCTGCATGTATTGAGAGGATTATTGGTTTCTAATGTTTTTAATGCTTAGATTACCATTATTGTGATTTGTATTTATTGATTTTTAGTGTAAAATCAACCTTACATTCCTGGGATAATTTCTTTATTCCCATTTGATCGAGAGTTACAATCTTATATACAGTTGGATTTGATTTGTTATACTTTATTTAGAATTTTCATATCTACATGCAAAGTATCTGTAGAATTCTTTTTATTCAAAGTCATTTTTCTAGTTTTGTCATCCAGGTAATGCTCGCCTTGTATAATGTGTTAGAAAGAAAGCCCTCATCTTCAATTTTCTGAGAGTTATATAAAATTGGTTTTATGTCTTTAAATGTTTGTAGAAATTACAAAGAAAGCCATTTAAGTCTGTAGTTTTCATTGTGAGAATGTATTGAACTGCAAATTCAGTTACCTTAATACATTTAAGGCTATTTGTGTCATCTCTTTCTATGTGAGCTTTGGAAGTTTGTGTCTTTCATGGAATTTGTCCCATTTTATAAAGATGTTGAATGTATAGCCAGCCACACATTGTTCATGATATTCTGTTATATTACTTTTAATATCTTCAGAACCTGTAAGCATGGTCCTGCTCTCATTCTTAACATTAGTAATTTGTGTCTTCTCTATTTGTTTTTTTGAACAGTCTGGCTAGATGTGTATCAATTTTATTTATCTCAATGAACTGGTTTTAATTTAAATTTAATTTTCTGTATTATTTTTCTGTTTTCTATTTCATGATCCAAAAATAACAACAAGATAACTTATAATTTGTCAAATTTAAAACCTCTTCTCTTTGGAAACACTGGTAAGAGCGAAATACAGTCCACACACCAAATGAAATATTTAGAAATTGCATATTTAATGAAGAACTGACATCTGGTATATATAAAAAAATTATAAAACTTTAGGAATAACACAGTAACAAACATACAATTTGAAATAGACAAAAAATGGATAGTTTGCAACAGAATACATATGGACAGCAAATAGGCACATGAAAAGGTCTGCAACATCATCGGTCATCAGGAAAATACACAATGAGATAAGCTTACACATATGTTAGAATGGCTAGATTAAAAAGACTACCTACACCAAGTGTTGATGAAGATGGAAAGAAACTGAAATTTTTATATACATCTAGTGGAAATGTAAAATATTACAACCATTCTAGAAAAGAGTTTTGCAGTTTCTTAAAATGTTAAATATACATGATCATATCACGTAGCCATTCTTACCCCTAGGGGTGTTGAAAGCACAAGTCTACACATACATTTGCACATAGATGTTCATAATTTTCTTATTTTTAAAAAGCAAAAACTAGAAACAACCCAAATATATATTAACAGCTAAATGGATAAAGATATACTGGTACAGCCGTAAAAGAAAATGCAGTTCATCAATAAAATGAATGAATAATCGATAATCATCAAAAAAAAGGATGAATTTCAAAATTATTATGCTGAGTGAAAGAAGTCTGAGAAAAAATAGTTCATATTGTAAGGTCACGTTTATATAAAACTTGGAAAATGCAAACTAATTTATCATGGCTTAAACCCATCAGGGGTTACCTGCGGGGAGAGAAAGCTGTTGGTAGGGTGGTAAATGGGTGGGAGAAACAGCAAGATGAATCACAAAGGAAAATGAGGAAACTTTGGGGAGTGATAAATATGTCCATTATTTTGATTTTCTTGATGCGTTGCTGGGTGTACAGTCAGTCCTTCATATACATGGGTTTCACGTACACAGATTCAACCAACCATTGATTAAAACTATTTAAGAGCAAATAGAAAATTAAAACACAAAAGTAAAAATTACACAAATAAAAAATATAACAGCTTTTACATTGTATTAGCCATTATATGTAATCTAGAGATAGCAAAGTATGTGAGAGGATGTGTGAGTTAGATGCAAATATTATACAATTTTATATCAGGAAATTTAACATCTGTAGATTTTGGTTATTTGTGGGAATCCTGGAACCAATCCCCCATGGATACTGTGGGATTACTGTATATATTAGCAAATTGTACCTGTAAATATGTGTCATATATTGTATGTTAATTAAAACTCAATGAAGCTATATTTAAAGAAATAATGAATGCCTAGTAAAGGTATCAAAATATACTTGAAGAAAATCACCCCACAGTGTAAAGACAGAACTTAACTGAATATACAAATTCACAGTTAAAACTAAAACAACCCCTGGATATGGTGGCTCACACCTGTAATCCCAGATTTTGGGAGGCTGAGCTTGGAGGATCACTTGATCCCAGGAGGTAGAGGCTGCAGTGAGCCATGATAATTCCACTGCACTTCAGCCAAGATGACAGAGTGAGACCTTGTCTCAAACAAAACAAAGCAGACACAATAAAACCTAAGTGGCATGCCTGACTAAAGTTCAGAGTAGGCATGGTATGTACCCCTATTAGCTTTTCTGGATGATGAACATCAGGGTAAACAGCTTTTGACCTGAAGTGATATTTTTATTACCTGTTACTCTCACTTACTGAAGCCCTTAAGCCAGGGGTCTCCAGTTGCAGACTGATACCAGTCCATGACCTGTTAGGTACCAGGTGACACAGCAGGAAGTGAGTGGCGGGTGAGCAAGCATTACTGCCTAAGCTCCACCTCCTTTCAGAAAGCTGTGGCATTAGATTCTCATAGGAGCCCGGACTCTATTGTTAACTGTGCATATGAGAGATCTAATGTTCACTCTCATTTGTGAAAAAATTGCCTTCCACAAAACTGGGTCCCTCGTGCCAAAAAGGTTGGGGACCACTTCCTTAAGCCATAGGTATAGACTCTTCAAATGTGTCAGAAAAGGCTACTCTCCACAAGCAAGAATTATGTTCATTTCAATGTCATTAATTATAAAAAAAAACCTAATTTTAGGCATGTGTCTCCTTCCTATTTTCAGGTAGGAAATTCAACTTTGACCATGGACAGCAGCAAAAAAATAAAAAAATAAGTTAACCCGAAGAGTTCCCTGTAGTTTTTGATCATCAGTATGCACTGTTTCCCTCTAGGAAACCCACAGGTTCATTTCACATGATTCTCCTGGTTTCCTCTGTTCTGACACCTCCCTACCTTATAAATCTTTGCCAGGGCTGGCAACCATAAGATGTTTCCACTTCGAGTTTCTGATTCTTCTCTGGAAAACCTCTTCAACGTGAATTAAATATCCCCACTGATTGTCCTAATCACAGATCTGCACCTCAATTTGCTTTCTCTGTTCCCCTAATTCTCTTCTTAGCCTAAAAAAAATTCTTTCTGTCCATGTCTCCTTCTATCTGTTCATCCTTCAAGGAAGCTAGACTGATTTCTTCAGTAGTTTTAGTTTTAGAAAACAAATGCCAAACAAAGAGAGGGTCCTGAAAACAATTTCTGCTTTTTCTTCCTGCCCAAATTGCCTATGTTAGGAAAAGGAGGCTCAAAACTGTACTATCTAAGGGACAGAAAAAAAAAAAAAAAAAGAATTAAAAGTGAAACAGCTGTACTGATGTCTCAAACCTTTCATAAGGACAAAAAGTTTTAATTTTTTAAAGCTTTTTGGCAGGATTAGCTAAAATATTTTCAGTAGTCCAATCCAATGAACAGACAATGAAGGCTGCCAGTGTCTTAAAAAGCAATGCACTTTCATTTCATCATGAGCAAGACCAGTAGAACCAGCTTATACTCTGAGTATCTGTGAACCTGTGAGTGTGCAGGGGGGTGTGTGTGTGTGTGCATGTGTGTAAGATGCACAGAGAACTATACTTCATTTTGCAAAAAATATTCTTTTAGCTTATGTTAATTGTTTTCTCAGATATTACACTATGTTTTTCTCACTTCAGGCCTTATCAGAAAATAATTTGATGACACTCTATATTAACAAAAAGTAAGTTAGTCTTAGAGAAGTTAAGTGACTTGTCAAAATCATGCAATTTATGTGACAGAGGTAGAATTTGTAACCAACTTGTTAATACCTCTCTTTTATTTAATTTTCATATTTCAGTATTATATAATTGCTATGCATTGAATGATTTTGTTAATTCCAAAGTTCACATTAAAAGTTAATTGCCGGGGCTGGGTGCGGTGGCTCACGCCTGTAATCCCAGCACTTTGGGAGGCCGAGGCGGGCGGATCACGAGGTCAAGAGATCGAGACCATCCTGGTCAACATGGTGAAACCCTGTCTCTACTAAAAATACAAAAAAAATTAGCTGGGCGTGGTGGCGCGCGCCTGTAGTCCCAGCTACTCGGGAGGCTGAGGCAGGAGAATTGATTGAACCCGGGCAGCGGAGGTTGCAGTGAGCCGAGGTCGCGCCACTGCACTCCAGCCTGGCGCCTGGTGACAGAGTGAGACTCTGTCTCAAAAAAAAACAAAAGTTAATTGCCAATGAAGTGATGCTGGGAAGTGGGACCTAACAGAGGTGTTTATGTCATGAGGGTGGAGTCCTCATGAATGAATCAATGCCATTATACATGGCTTGAGAAAAGAAGTTTGGTCTCTCTCTTTCTCTCTCTGTATCTGCCCTTCTACCTTTCACCATGGGATTAGACAGCAAAGAAGTCTCTCACCAGATTCTGATATCTTGATTTTGGACTTCACAGTCTCTAAAACTGCAAGCCAATGACTTTTTGTTCATTATAAATTACGCAGTTTTCAGTACTCTCTTACATAGCTTTGGCAGCACAAAATGGACTCAAATAATGATCTATCAACAGAATTACATTCAAATTTTGGTTTGACAGACTTTGCACACAAGATAAACTCTTCTCTGCTGTAAAATGAGGAGAGCCAACTAGGTGACCACCATGCTTACTATAAGAACTATGTCAACATATACAAACAAATTGTTAAACCAGTATGATAAGCAATTCCTCTACTTTCTCTGGAGAAACAGAGAAACTATCTCCAAATCATTTTGGTAATGTTTGCCCTTTAAAAAATTAATTTTTGTCTACTTGATATAAAATCAAAAAATATTAATGAAATATAGTCAAGCACATCACAATGACATTTCATTCTCATAAGATTATAATACTGTATATTCATTTTACCTTTTCTACATTTAGATATGTTTAGATACACAGATGCCATTGCATTACAATGGCCTACAGTATTCAGTACACTAACATGTACAAGTTTGTAGCCTGGGAATAATAGGCTATATCATATGGCCTAGGTGTGTAGTAAGCTATGCCATCCAGGTTTATGTAAATCCGCTCTATGATGTTTACACAATGAAGAAATCACCTAACAATGAATTTCTCAGAAAGTGTCTGTTGTTAAGAAATGCACCATTGTAGCTGAATTCAGACAAAAAAAGATGCAGTTTTCTAAAAGAAGTTATTGACTACAGTGTTGTTCATTCTTTACTGGCAAACTCTTGCTATGAGCAATTTTTAATAAGTAATTAAGAGCTAAAAACGTAAACATTTCTGGATGACAAAAGCATTCGTAACAATGAATGCACTGCAAAAAAACTAGTGAAGTATAGTTAAGAGTACGGCGGTACATTTCTTCCATTTGCCTCTCCCAGCATAACTGTACACCTCCTCCTCCCTGTGCATGTGTGTGCGTGTGTGAGTGTGCACACATGTGTGTGCGTGCCCGTGGGCATGCATGATGTATGCATGTATGTGTGTGTGTTTATTGAGAAGTTGTTTTATTTGAACCATAGAGCCAGAACGGGACACTTGGCCTCTGAGCATTGGTTGTTGGGTTCAGATGAAGAAGTGAGAAACGAGAATGAGGTCCAGGTCCTTACCTGTCTTGTTGCCTAAGTGAGAGCAACTTAGGTTGTCTTTGTTCCTCAACCGACAACCTGTTTGATTAGATTCTCATTTCAACATTTGGAAGTCTCGCTCATTTCTTTAAAATCCCTTCAGCCTTAAGTGTGATAACAGTCTGACTACTAATAGTCAAGGATTTTGCACTGTTCCTTTCCTTCAATTTCCTATACCTGTCCACACTTTTGTAATTAATTTCTTGGTGAATAAAACCTCACCAAATTATTCGAATTTGAGTGTGCCATCTGTTTCTTGTTTGGACCCTGATTGATACAAATAATTTTGTAAACTTCTAGAAATTTGCTTGCATATAAAAGCTTATATTTATATGTATGTGTGTGTGTATATATATAATAATTTTCATCTGAAAAATTAGTAGCATTCTCTGCACACCCCATTTGTTTCAATTAATAAAATATTTGTAAACTTTTTCATATTAACATATAGAGACTTACTACATCAAAATAGCATAACCTTTAAAAAACATATAATTTGGAAGGCTATCAGATGAAAGGTAAATATTATTATCTATAACGGAAATGTGTATGGTCACAAAAAGAATTTAATCAAAAATCTTTTTTTTTAAACTTCCTACAACTTCAGAGTCTATTGAATGATGATGTTACTAATAAACTAGAAGACTCTTAGTTGTTTTTTTAATAAAGAAACACATTCTCCTTTTCTTCCAATCCCACAAAACAATTATTTCCTTCAAAGTTAATCCTTACATAGCTGTGTAGTGAAACAGAGCACACTTACCACCTCAGTAAAAAATGTATGTTACTTGAAAGTGAAAAATAACATGGAGTTGTGTAATTGTAGATGGGCCTCCTTACCCCAAGATTAAAGTAGAATATCTCATATTGAACAACCACAAAATCACTGCTGCTGTCACTAGTAATATGTCTTTCTGCTAGATGCGGGGGTTTATTCTTTGAGTAGATTTAGAAACATTCGTAGGGAGGGAGAGAGACCCATCTTTTGACTCTGAGAATGAGTTAGCAGGGTTTGTATGCCCTTTGTTCAGCTTTCAGGGGTCTGCAATCATCATATTCTGTATGTAGCTGCTTTTTCTCCTTCCTTACTCAGCTTCGTGGGACTTCTAAATACACCCACCCACAGGTTTTCATTTTCTTGACATCTTCTTAACTCCCATTGATATATTTATTATCAGAGTGTTCTAATAAAAGTCACTAAAAATGCCTTTCCAATTACATAGATATTCTAGAGAAGTATTAAATAACATTAACAAGAGAAATAAATTATCTTGAAATCTAAAAGCAATAACATAACCCTGGGGGGAAAAATGACATTTTTGCAGAAAATACAACCATATGGCCATATGAGAAATACTTTTCCTTATTTACATCACTTTATTATTAAATGTTCTGTACGCTATTGTCTGGGAGACTGGAATCACAGTATGTTTAAACAGGTTCAATTTTACTCATTTAAGACAATTATAAAATAAAATGATTGTTTATTTCCCCCCAAAAAAAGCATACCATTTTATCCATGGCACTCCTTTCCTCTATGAATTCCATCAGCTTTTGGCTAGGAAGTGGGTTCTCATAAATGCCCCGGAGAAGTCCGCTTTCTTTTAGTTGGCAATTATCCCTTTCTCAGAGTTTATTTCAGCACTAAAATTTAACAGTCTTGTGGAACCTGTGTCTGTGACCGCATGGTTCCTTTTACAATTTAAAGCTACATTTGTCTTTTTAAGCCAAAGAAGAATGGGCATACTCTGTTACGCATACCATTGTTTAACTAACTGGAAATCTCTGTTTTAGGACCCATTTCTTATTACGAACACTGTAATCTCACAGAAGCACATTATAATACTGGATATAAGCCTAATCAAGATTACAACTCAGTATATACCTGTAATAGAAAAAACCATAATGTGTTACACAGCCAAAGAAAAAAAAGAAAGCTATCACAGACCTATATAATTATTATACTAAAAAATCTTAAGAAATTTTTAAGCCATAAAAAGGAGCAATGATATAAAATATACATTAATTTTACTAGAGAGTCCAGTGTTTTCTAAGGAGCTAAAATGTTAGTACTACCTAGCCTCTTTGCTTCTGCTGTTTGTTTTAGGACAGATAACTATGTAACACATTTGGCCTATCCAAGGCTTTGTGCCTCTGATTGGTTGCTGGGATGAGGATTTGATATGTGCTTTGAGTTTTGTGGAAAAGGAGAAGGAAGCTGACACAGAAATAACAATATCAGAGATGGAGAGAGATCTAAGGCATTTGAGTCCCTGGCTCTAGTCATTCCTCAGTACCTTTTTATCTTGATGTAAGATAATAAGTTACTTTTTTCTCAAGCTAGGCAGATATGTGTCTCTGTCATTTGCAAATAAAAAGACGGTGTTGAATACTTATTCATTTCCTCCTGATGCTGTAAAAATGATTACAAACATAATGGCTTAAAAACAACACAAATTTATTATCGTATGGATCTGATGGTCAGAAGTCTGAGCTAGTTCTCACTAAGCTAAAATCAAGGTGCCAGCAGAACTCGGCTCCTTTCTGGAGGCTCTATGGCAGAATCTGTTTCCATGAGTATTCCAGCTTGTGGAGGTGATCCTCATTCCTTGGCTCATGGCCCCTTTCCTCTCTCTTCAACATGTGGTAAGGCTGCATTGAATGTGATATTTTGTCATGATCACATCTCCAGATCCTTCCGCCTCCCTCTTTCCCTAGTAAAGATCCTTATAGTTACAATGAGCCCAATCAAGTAATTGGAAGAATTTCTCTATTTTAAGGTCAGCCCATTAGCGAACTTAATATCATCTGCCACTTTAATTCTCCATTTGCCATGTAATCTAACATATCTACGTGTTCTGGGGATTAAGGCATGGACATCTTTGCAAAGGAATTATCCTGCCCACCACATGTTCTGAGGGTTCATAGAGTAATGGTCAGAGAAGCTGGGCTCACATTCTAATTTTTGCTTGTTGTTTGATGTTGGGCATTTATTAATGTTTTCTGAGTCTGAGCTTTCACGGCCATAACATAAAAGCCACATAAACTACCTCATATAAAAGCTTTTAAAAATTAAATTTATGTAAAGTGCTTAGAAAAGTGTTAATGTAGTAGCAATATGATAGATAATTATTATAATTGTAAGCTTTAAATCAGAGAGAAAAAAGTCACCAGAATTCTGGCTTAAAGAAGTAAAGACAGTGACTGTGATGAAGAGAATAACAGTGATTCTCCTAACACTTTGACATGTGCAGTACTAAAGAGAAGAGACAGAGAGAGAAAAACACGGTTCCTTTACCAACTCTATTTTTAAAGAATAGAAGAGCTTCACCTGGGCATGGTGGCTCTTGCCTGTAATCCCAGCATTTTGGGAGGCCTGGGTAGGCAGATCACGAGGTCAGGAGCTCAAGACCAGCCTGGCCAACATAGTGAAACCCCATCTCTACTAAAAATACAAAAATTAGCTGGGCGTGGTGGCACACACCTATAGTCTTAGCTACTCAGGAGGCTGAGGTAGGAGAATCGCTTGAACCCAGGAGGCAGAGGTTGCAGTGAGCTGAGACTGTGCCATTGCACTCCAGTCTGGGTGACAGGGTGAGATTTCATCTAAAAAAAAAATAAAAATAAAAAATAAAAGAGCTTCCTCTAGACCTAGTGATCTCTTTGGTGAGTTAAGTTTCCCCAAATGAACATTGAAAAAAAAAAAAACTGCTGTTGGAAGTGAAATTGATTTAAAGGATATTTGGTGATTTGGTAATATTTGGTAAAAAAAAAATGCACATATCCCATGTATTAACCTCCTAAGACTTTCATAAAAAGTCACAACATATTGAGTTACATCAACAGTAGAAACTTACTGGCTCTCAGTTCTAGAAACTAAAAGATCCAGATCAAAGTATCAGCAGAATTGGTTTCTTCTGAGATCTGTGAGGAAGAATCTGGTCCATGCTTCTCCCCTATCTTCTGGTGATTTGATGGCAATCTTCAACGTCTTTTGGCTTGTACAAACATCATTCTGTTTTGACCTCCATCATAAGGTGTTTTCCTTGTATGAAAATGGTGGAGTTCAAATTTCCTCCTTTTTATAAGGACACCAGTCTTATTGAATTAGAGAGACGACATCTTTAGTTGATGTGGTTTAGTTGTCACATGTGGAGGTACTAGGAGTTAAGAATTCTGTGGAAACAAATTTTAACACACACATATATATATATATAAATATTTATATATATCTTAATATTCTAGATAGCTATACAGAAATAGTATGTGTTAAGAACCTGGCACTGGCAGCTACTTTTTTTTACGATGAGTTTTTTGAAGTTGCTGTAGTTGGAATGCTTCTGTCCTCTCTGAAATTCATGTTGCAACTGAATCCCCTCCGCAACATTATTAAGAGGAGGGGCGTTAGGAGGCGATTAGGGCAGTGAGGGCTGTGCTCTCATGAATGAGGTCAGCAACCTCATGAAAAAGCTGTAGGGAACTAGCTAGGCCCTTTTTGCCCTTCTGCCTTCTGCCACATGAGGACACAGCTTTCATCCCTCAGCTCTTCAGGACGCAGCAACAAGGCGTCACGTTGGGATTAGCACTTACCAAACACCAAACCTGCCAGCACCATGATCTTGGACTTCCTAGACTCCAGAATTGTGAAAATGTAAGTTTCTGTTGTTTATGAATTAATGAATCTCAGGTGTTTTGTTATAGCAGCACAAACAACAAGAAGTGTTCATTTATTTTTTTCTGACAAAGTAGTGCGTGCTTTTCCTGACTGTATCATGTAACTGACCAACAAATACCTTATGGACAATGAAATAAAAAACAAACCTCGACTTAAGTAAGTAAAGATTGTATTCAAATAGACTATTGTAATAAGTAGAGGGAGACCATTGTGAAAGGGAGAATACTCTGTGGATAAAATCTACGCATATCTCAAAGTTTAGGCAGAATGGGGTCTTCTTACGTAGGGAAGAGGACATTTGGCTAGAAAGCACAGGTGTAGGGAAATTTAATGATCAAGTGGAGTGGTATAATCTAACTGTTGAGCCAGTAATGATTTTCCCTGAAAGTAGTCAGTTCTCAGGAGAGGTCATTAAAGAGGAACTCTTCTGAATTCCAATGCTTGCCTAACTTTAAAAGTGAATCAAGGTCCAGGGACCTGTGGAGAGGAAAAAGACAAACTAAAATCAGTTTCTGTCAAGTGAGGAGATATTTTGCTCAGATTGGGTGGGTGAAACAAAGCATAGAAGTAAAATAATCTCATAACCTATGGCAGCAGCTGAAAAACTCAGATATGAATATAACTGATTACAATCTGCAAAACACCTTTTCTAAAAAATAATTTTATGTGTACCTCTCATGAAAGCAAACTAAATATTATTAACCTAGATTTGCTGACTGGCAAATAGCACTGGCTTTATATTGTATTAAAGGTGTTAAAATCAAAATAAAAGGAAAGTAATATTTTTCTCAACTATGTCAGTCACAAAATTATTGGCTCAACATTTATTGCAGTAACCTTAGCAGAGACTTGAAAAAGATACACTGTGATTATTTTATTTTACTTCATGTCACTTTGAACCTACATTTACCATTGGCATATTTTATGTTGTAAAAGACATGATGTTATCTTTTAGGCATTGTTGGTTTTATGGAAGGCTGAAAGGAGAAAGAGCTAATTTTGGAAAATGTAAGCTTTGTTTAAACATGGACATATTTAGTTAAGAAAGTAGTAAATATTATAATAGTTTTACAAGCAAAACTAAGGTAAATGAAACTACATGAATTTATGTTTGAGGAGGTTCACTTCTCTTCCTCCAAGCATGAACTCAAAATATTTAACTCAGTGACTGTATTTTCTTTTCTGTTCGAGTTTTACTCTCACAATTAGAAACAATTTTAAACATTAATGCAAATAACCATGAATGTATTACCTATAAGAGTTATCAAATTTTATAGAATTTGGAAACAAGTTCAGTGCAAATGAAATTATCCAATATGAATAAAATAAGATACAATCATTCATTTTTTTATAAAACGTCTGTAAGAAAGATTATAGAAAACTAAGAAGTATATACAAAGAAGAATGAAAACATTTTACACACACACAAATATATAAAATTTGACAGTTCCTTTTAGAAAAAAATCAGAATAATATTTTATATATTTTGTTAAATTTAAACTGTAACTCTAATCATATCTATTTTCTGCCTTGACCTCAACTTTTGAAATCTTAGCACTATTTCATCATTTTTATTATTATTCGTGTCTTCTCTATCTTCATTACTAGTTAAGAATAGACATAAGCCATTATATAATTTTTAACTAGGAAAAACCCTGGCCCTTCATACTTGGCTGCTCTGAAGAATTATTACATCACATTTGAATCTGAAACTTGGAATTGCTAAGATTTTATGCTGAAAGAAGTATGAAGTGTAGCTCTGCTTTTCTCTAAATGATGCCTCTTTTATTATGAACCTGAATTTTTCATTTGACAATTGGTTGGTATGTTTGAAATTAAAGAGGAAATGGTAGCAACAGTACACCAAAAGCTAATTAACACTAAAAAAAGACCCCACACATTTAATTGTCTAGATTCAGGTCACTTGTACAACTTCCTTATCCCCTGATATATTTCTTCTTTGGTGCAAAAATTTGTAGCTCTGAGTTCTTCTGAATAAGCAAAACAGAAACTGAAGTGGCCTTACAGGATTTTCCTTATGTGGGAAGTGCCTGTAAGTATGATGAGCAATGGTACCTTTGAGGTCTCTTGCTAACACTGCAAATAATCTGGCTGAATTAAAAGAGTCTTCAATTAGTGGTTGAGTGCTCAATGTGGCACTCAACTTTAGAGTCCCAGATAATTTCATAGCATCTTTCTACTTCTAAAGAGCCAAAGCAAGCTTCAGGGACTGGTAAAATGCCTTATAGATTTGTTTCCAAAAAAATCTATATATGAGATGACTGGCTTAACACAGCAAGTTAAAAGTAGGTCATACATACTTTCTCATGATAATTAAATTCAACAAATACATGTTAAACACTTTTTATATGTAGTACACTAATAGGTAGTTGATATCCTAAAATAGTTCAGTTTATTATTCAAATCCAAAAATATAAATATTCCAATAGACACTCAATTCACATTAAATTTTGCAATATAAATACATACGAGATACCAAAGAAAGACAGGCCTGGGGTATACCCTCGCCTGAGGAATCGGGGGCAATTTATGGACGAGATGGCACCTGAGGAGAAGCGTAAAACAATACAGATAAGTAGCCTTTCAACTACTAGAATTTACTTCTTTTCCCATTTTCTTTTTCTTTTTCTCTTTTTTTTTTTTTTGTGAGATGACATCTCACCCTGTCACCCAGGCTGGAGTGCAATGACACTATCTTGTCTCTTGTCTCACTGCAACCTCTGCCTCCCAAGTTCAAACGATTCTCCTGCCTCAGCTTTCTGAGTACCTGGGATAGGTGCCCGCCACCACATCCAGCTAATTTTTGTACTTTTAGTAGAGACAGGTTTTAACCATGTTGGTCAGGCTGGGTCTCAAACTCCTGACCTCGGCCTCCCAAAATGCTGGGATTATAGGCATGAGCCACTGCGCCCGGGCACCATTTTCTTAATTATTTCTATGACTACTATACTACAACGAACTCTTATTTATAAATGTATAATGCATAAGCCCTCTATTGAAGAATGACCCTAAAGTTCTACACCATGAACTATCTAGTTTTCCTTAAAATAAAGTTAAATTGCTTTTTGTTAGAAATACAAGTAATAAAATACCCATGTGAAGCTGGTTTAAATAACAAACAATTAATTTCAAAGTATTATTCATTCTTTAGAATTTTGTTTTGGTATTGCTATATTTAGCCTTGTCCTTTGAATCTATTTTGCAATATTATATGATGCTTCCTTTATTCATATGAATGCTTTGGACCCACATGTCTTTTCCTACGACCATGAAATGATTTCAACTGCTCTGGTCCACACATTTGTATTGCAAACCATTTAGAAGGAGAAAAAATTTTTCTCTTACTCCAATAATTAAGTATATATTCTGAATATCAAGATAAATGTTACAGATTTGGTCCCCCTTTGAACCAACTCCTTTTGATGGAGGAATGCACAGAGATATCACATACAGTCAAGCTTTGTGGGTTAAATGCATGGATTTATGCCATTCATTTAGAAGACACATCAGGATTAACTTTATGCAATAGGGCCAATAGAAAGAGTAGTAGGTGAAAGCAAATGTCTTACTCCTGGATGATCCTAGGCAACTGTCCAGCATCTTCACTACAACCTCTTTATAATATTCTCTACCAATTTTCTATTCGATGCCTATTAGTAGGATATTTTCTAAACTTTTATTTGTGGAAAGTGATATGATGCTTTGGTCTATGTGAATGTGAAGACTTTAACAGGTCTCCAATTATGTCACACATGGATATCTATGAACTTTAACACTTATATTTAGTATTTTTAAATTGACTTCTGGAGACTCTAGGGGAGAAGCCATTTCTTCTTCCAGCTTCTGATGGCTGCTGGCATTTTTTGGCTTGTGGCTGTATTGCTTCCATCTCTGTCTCTTTCTCTTCTATACGTCTGTCAATTCTCCCTCTACTTTCCTCTTTTAATAATACATATATAGAATTTATGGCCATTTGGCTATTTTCTATTTTTTTTTACATTGACAAATAAAATCATATATATACATGTGGTAAACAACATGATGTTTTGATATATGTACACATTGTGAAATGGCTAAATTAAGTGAAGTAACATTGTCAAACATACTGTTTTGTGGTGAGAACACCAAAAATCTACTCTAGCAATTTTCAAGTA
Organism: Alouatta palliata; assembly: GCA_004027835.1. Classification (NCBI taxonomy): domain Eukaryota; kingdom Metazoa; phylum Chordata; class Mammalia; order Primates; family Atelidae; genus Alouatta; species Alouatta palliata. Next base: position 239,276 of record PVKV010000667.1, on the reverse strand, counting down.
TATAGCAGATTGTCATTAACTATAGTGACTATAATTTACAATAGATCCCTTGCATGTATTTCCCTGTCTAACTGAAGTTTTGCATTCCTTTGGTTAAAATCAAGTGTAGGGTCGTTTGGATAATCCAAGATAATCTGCTCATTGAAGTTCCATTTTCTATCAGTAGCAGCACTCATAAATATTCATACTCTTCAGTTACTACAACAGATTTATTGTTTCAATGCTGTTTATTTTTAAACTTAAATTTATTTTCCTATCTTCCACTCAATGCACGTTTGAGCTCTGCCTCTCTGTTTATTTTAGCTTCCTTCTCTGAAATTGAGAGAATATAGAAGAGAGTGGCAATACATAAACCCCTTACCTGTCTAAGTAAGTCTGCAGTTCAGTTTAGATAAGATATTAGGTGGCATCTTATGTACTGCTGCATAATAAATCCTGGAATTGTGCCTTTGATCATGATCCCTTCAATCAATTGCTACTGACAATATTCTTCAGCAAATATGTACTAAAAAATCGAATATTGACAAAAAGGAGGCTTTGGTTTTGCCATCACTTTGGCAGGTAATCTAAAATCCCTTGAAATGCCCAGTCTGATAGGACTGCCTTTGTTTGCCTAGAGGCCTTGATAGTCTAACAGTGTAATTTAGAGAAGTTGGCCACACCAATTGGTCTAACAGTGTGATTTACGGTAGGGTCGTGGGGTCATGTGATATCTGCTCAAACTCCTGAGATCAGCCATGTAGGCAGTCAACCACATTTATGAGAGGGAGCCCCAATTAAAATCTGCACACCAAGACTCAGGTTAGCTTCCTTGGTTGGCAATACTTTTTCATACGCACTCTTGCTTGATAGGAAGGTAATGCTGTCTGCAAGTCCATAGGGAGAGAACAACTGGGAAGTTACATGGTTGGAACTTTTCTGGACTCTGTTGTATGCAGTTCCTCCCTTGGCTGCTTTAAATTTGTATCTTATAATATAATAAACCACAATAAGTATAACAGCTTTAACCGAGTTCTGTGAGTTGTTTTAGCAAATTAATGAAAATCAGAATAATCTTGGAGTTCTTTAATTTGCAGTTGGAATCAGAAGTAAGGGCAGTCTTGTAAACTGGGCTCCCTCTAACTTGGCTGCTCTTCATTCATAAATTTTACATTTCTTAATCCAATATTTTACCATCTTGTTTTTACATCCAGCCCTAATCTTGTTTTCAAGCTTTCCCTGATATACACCCTTAATTCTAAACAAAATATTTCAAAATGATTCCAACTCTTTCCTGCTCTAGCATATAACTGCAATAATTTCCCATATTGGTCACACCTCTTTTAATTTACACCTTGGGTAACTCTTTCCCATTCTAGCTTAGAGTATGCTACGTGATTTTATTTTGCTAGTGGGCAACAACATTATGATGTAAGTAGAGATTTGAAAAGTGTTTGCACGTATAGACTCATTATCTTGAGGCTTCTAAAACTCCTATGCTGTCTTGTTAATAAGCCTGAGCTCGCATGCTGGATGATAAGAGGCATGTGGTGATAGAGTGGCCCCTACTTTCCCAGCTGACAGCCTGCTATCCATGAGACCCATGAATCAGGCCATATTATTTACTGGTAAGCTGACCTACTGGCTAAACACAGACACATAAGCAAGCTCAACTGACATTATTTACTCACGTCTTAAATCTCAAGAAGAGACTGGAATTGATTAGTCTTAATATGGGACTACATGATTTATAAGGTGCAGGGAGTATAAGAAGGATGGTACATTTCTGGGTCATGATATTATCAAAGAGGTTAACAAGAAATAGGAAAGGAAAGAGCTGACTTCAGTTCTATTGAATGAAAAGAATTTATAGTCATTGGAAGACATATGGCTGCCTGAATGAAAGAGAAACTAGATAAATTAGTTACTTGTTCATTACAGTTGCTGATATACCTTTGGAGTTAGATTTATAATTTCAAAAGTATGCTACAGTGCAATATTTTCTCAAGGCGGACATATTAAGAAAACAGGTTGTTTAAAGAGGTCCAGTAGTATTCTAGTTAAATCCATTATCTAATTTATTAGTTTTTATTTTTTATTTTTGTCTTCTCTAAATAGGGTCCCAGATTGCAACCCTTTAGAGAGCAATAGAAAAACTGTGGCTTCTTATTAATGAACATTGCATCAGTGAAAACATTAGTAATAGTAAAATAGATATAACACATTAATGTGTGCATGGATTTTATTTAATGTAATCTGAAACATATTTTGTGCTTAATATTATAATGCAAACCTTTCTAAAATTTGAATATTCAAGACTATTTCATGGGATCAAATCCTTCTTATGAACAGAATTGTGTTCGTTTCCAAATTCATATGTTGAAGCCTTAACCCCATGTTGTTTTGCCATGATGAACATAGACGCAAAAATCTTCAATAAAAGAGTGGCAAACTGATTGCAACAGAACATCGAAAAGCTAATACACCATGACCAAGTAGGTTTTATCCCAGGGATGCAAGGCTGGTTCAACATACACAAATCTATAAACATAATTCACCACATAAAAAGAACCGAAGACAAAAACCACATGATTATCTCAATTGATGCAGAGAAGGCCTTTGACAAAATTCAACAGCCCTTTATGCTAAAAGCCCTCAATAAACTAGGTATTGACGGAACGTATCTCAAAATAATAAAAGCTATTTACGACAAACCAACAGCCAATATCATACTAAATGGGCAAAAACTGGAAGCATTCCCTTTGAAAGCTGGCACTAGGCAAGGATGCCCTCTCTCACCACTCCTATTCAATATAGTATTGGAAGTTCTAGCCAGAACAATCAGACAAGAAAAAGAAATAAAGGGTATTCATGTTATCAAATACTGGGTCTTATTCTTTCTTTCTAAATACATTTTTTGACAATTAAATTTTAACATGAGCTTGGAATCAGATAAACATTCAAACCATCTTATATCTTCTACCATTTATATTGAAATAATCTTTAAAAATATCTATCATTTTTATAACATTAAATATCTGCAAACACTAATGATTAAGATTGATCTCATTGTCTTTTCTAGGTACATGGTCTGACATAGAATAGGTGGTCAATCAGTGTCTATAGAAATGAACTATAAATCCATCCTGTGAGTAATTAAAATACTATTTTACCTGTAGGTATTGTATAGAGAATGGTATCTTAACAGGATTTCAAAGATTTACATTTAAATAAAGCAAACAACTAAAATCCAAAATGGCACTAAAGAGACATGGACAACCTACTCTCACTTTTTAAAAATATATCTTTAGTCATTTCAATTTATACGTTTTTGCTTCATAGTCAAGCCAATTTATTCTGAATTCTAAATGAATTTGTATACTGACGATTTATTAGTCCTTTTTTTTGTTTGTTTTTTGAGACAGAGTCTTTTCGCCCAGGCTGGAGTGCAGTGGTGTGATCTCAGCTCCCTGTAACCTCTGCCTCCCAGGTTCAAGCGATTCTCCTGCCTCAGCCTTCCGAGTAGATGGGATTATAGGCACATGACTCCACATCTGGCTAATGTTTGTATTTTTATTAGAGATGTGGTTTCACCATGTCGGTCAGGTTGGTCTATTGGTCCTTTTAATATATGCTTGTCTGTAAAGAAATACAGATCTCTATTTGTATTCTGAGCTCCTAGCACGTATGATGCTGTTGTTAATATGTTAAGTGAATTATCAGCCAGCTGAAGCACTTAAATGTCAGTATCAAGTACTTCAATGGCATTAATTTTTTTAAAAGCTCTGATTATATAATTTGTTTTGACTCTAATTTGCTCTGAGATGCAAACAAATACACTTATTTTTCACAATCTGAATTATAAGCAAATAGAAAAATAGATAATATGACTATATTCAATAATTAAGAAAAAACATATTGATGTATAAAATACACTATAAATAGAGAAAAGACATTCAATATGAAATTTTCTAAACATGTATTTGTCTACTTGGATAATTATGTTTCTTTTATGAGTAATCATTTCTAACATATATTTCAAAAAGTCCCCAAGTACTTGAAATATCAAATACTTCCCACTAGCTAGCAAGTCCTCTTATGTTCATGTTTCAGAGAATATTGACTGTGCCTGTGTGTGTTTGTGTGTATGAACAAACTTACTACTTAGGAGGTAAGACTCACTGAACACCTTTTTGTCATATTGTTACTCCATTTCTTTCCAGCATTATCCACATCCAACCATGGTTATTTATTATTCAATGTCATCACTTCTTTATTCAATCCAACATTATTTGAATGCCCACTGTAAGCCTTAGGCACTGCATAGAGAACAGAGTAAAACATTCAAAAAATTTGCAAAAGTAACACAAATTGATGTGCTTATTAATATGCATGATATTGTTTTCATATTTTGAAATGTTTTTAAATAATAACAAAGTCATATATACTTCTAGTTTCAACAGCTTTAGAAATTTTTATGAAATATGTTTTTGAGATAACCCATCTTAAAACAAATAACTATAGGTAAGGCACATAATAGGATATATAAAATTCTCATGTAAGAATGGTTCATATGTATGTAACATGTACCTATTGTGAGAATATACTGCATGTATTTATATATTGTGTACTCCTATTAATTATTCTTTCTTTTATTATAAAAATCATGGTGCCACAAAAATTTTAAATATGGCAGTCCAGATGCATACACTTTATTTGTATGTCTAGGAGTGGAGTTGCTGACTCAAAGGACATAAAAATTATCTACATAAAATTTTTTCATTTTTTAACTTTAATATTATACCATAATGCCTTTACACTGTTGATGGGAGTGTAAGTTAGTTCAACCATTGTCAAAGACAGTGCGGCAATTCCTCAAGGATCTAGAACCAGAAATACCATTTGACCCAGCAATCCTGTTACTGGGCATATACCAAAAAAATTACAAATCATTCTACTCTAAAGATATATACATACATATGTTTATTGGAGCACTATTTACAATAGAAAAGACTTGGAACCAACCCAAATGCCCATCAATGATAGACTGGATAAAGAAAATGTGGCACATATACACCGTGGAATACTATGCAGCCATAAAAAACAATGAGTTCATGTCCTTTGCAGGAACGTGGATGAAGCTGGCAACCATTATTCTCAGCAAACTAACACAGGAACAGAAAACCAAACACTGCATGTTCTCACTCATAAGATGGAGTTGAACAGTGAGAACACATGGATACAGGGAGGGGAACATCACACACTGTGGCCTGTCAGGGGTTGGGGGGCAAGGGGAGGGATAGCATTAGGACAAATTCCTAATGCATGTGGGGCTTAAAACCTAGATGGTTGGTTGACAGGTGCAGCAAACCACCATGGCAAATGTATACCTATGTAACAAACCTGCACGTTCTGCACATGTATCCCTGAACTTAAAGTAGAATAAAAATAAATAAATAATATACTATAACATGCTGTTTTTAAAATTGATACATAATATTTTACATACTTATAAGGCACATGTGATATTTTGTTACTTTCATGGAATGTGTAACGTTCATGTCAGGATAATATAAAATGTTCTAATGTGAATTTGAGTTATGTTTTCCTGATTAAAAGTGAAATGAGAATTTTTCATGTATTAGCAAATTATTTATGAATTGAATACTTCCTTGCCTATTTTGGTAGTTTTTCTTATTATTAGTATTCAGAAATTATAGGCATTGAAGTTAGTTTGAATTTTTACTTTGTTTTCTATATCACTTATGGTATTGAAAACTACAAAAATAGTTATTTGTCTTTGTTTCATTAATTAAGCAAATAGTTGTAGGAGATTGGTAAGACTGGTGAGAGAAACTATAGGAAAACGAGCAGGTCTTCTGAAAGTTCAGAAGGCTCTCCATAGTTTTGGGGGAGAATAAGCTGAAGGTAACTCTTCTCTTACCCTAAGGCAGAGGGCAAGGGGTAGGTACAACGAAGGATAGGGAAATTTATCTTAAATAGACTTGAAACTTGATCTTCTGTGACTGCTCCCTGAAAGGGGGAACAATAGTGTTAATTACCCACAGATTGTGTTGGCTCCAGGCTTTCAGCATTGTGTCTGTACTGAATAAAAGCAAGCAGCTTAGGCTGTTTGAGACTGCTCACTCATTGGCCACTAGTGCTGGGCAGTCCCCTAGCTGTTCTTACACTGCATACCTATGTCTGAGTATTCCTTCAATCTGTCCCTTGGCCAGGGTCTGTGGGATAGATCCGGAAAATAGCGATCATGTCTCAGATCTCATTCTGTATCAATAATACATCAAATTTCACTGAAAGCTTAGATTGTCTATTATCATTCTATATCATTTCTTCCATTTGTCTATTCATCTATCCCACAGCATCTTGTGAAATGCTCTTATTAATCTAAATGTATGACTCAAATCTTTTCTTGTTTTTCTGCATGGCGAATTTTGTGTGTCAGATATTCTTGCCTTATTTACTTGGCTATTCAGAGTAATTTTAAACATATGCACAAATATAGGGCAGGTCTATAGCCCTCATTAACCCATTTTGAATATTGAATTATCTTAGAATCCCGGGATAAAGCCCAGGTGGACATAATGTATATTTTAATGTAAGTTGTTAGGATCGTGTTGGCTATATGGGGTCTTCTTTGATTCCATGTGAAATTTAAAATAGTTTTTTTCTAATTCTGTGAAGAATATCAGTGGTGGTTTGATGGGAATAGCATTGAACCTATAAATTACTTTGGGCAATATGGCCATTTTTATGATATTGATTCTTCCTATCCATGAGCATAGAATGTTTTTCCATTGGTTTGTGTCCTCTCTTATTTCTTTGAGAAATGGTTTATAGTTCTCCTTGAAGAGTTCCTTCACGTCCCTTGTTAGATGTGTTTTCAGGTAGGTTATTCCCTTTGTAACCATTGTGAATGGGAGTCCATTCATGATTTGGCTCTCTGCTTGTCTACTGTTGGAGTGATGGAATGCTTGTGATTTTTACACATTGATTTTTGTATCCTGAGACTTTGCTGAAGTTGCTTATCAGTTTAAGGCATTTTGGGGCTGAGATGATGGTGTTTCCTAAATATAAAATCATGTTGAGGGAATGTGTTAACTTCTCTTCCCAGTTCCACAAAGGGCATGGTTTCAAAGGCAAGAACTTCCCAGAGACATGCCTGACCTGCCTTCTTTCACATCCCCATCTGGGAGCTTAGAGGTCTTTGTCTAACTTACACTCACCTGGCAAGGTAGACTGCCCAGGAGAGCTTCTTTTGTTTAGAAAGTCCAGGAAAAGCTATGGGAGGACTGTGGGCCAAACAACCAATCAGATGTCAAAGTCAAAAAATCAATCACTCCAGAGGAAATATAGAAGAACTCCTCTCACTGGACAAGAACTTGAATGGGGCAGGAGTAACTCCCAGATTAAAAGATGCCCTGCCCCTCACCTGTGCAGCCTCCACCTCTGGATCTCCTCCCACAACATCGTGGAAGTTCCCTCTCTCTCCCCCTACTTCTCTTTCTCTCTCTCTGCCTAATAAATCACTTTTCTGCAAAACTCCTTGGGTCTAATATTCACTTGAACGAGCCCATGGCACCTCCAGGGCCTCTTCCCCCATTCCTGGGGCAGGGGGCCAATAACCTGAAACACCCAGTAATAATGTCATCTGCAAACAGAGACAATTTGACTTCTTCAGTTCCTGAATTGTTCCCTTTACCATTGTGTAATGTCTTTGTCTTTTTTGATCTTTGTTGTTTTAAAGTCTTTTTTATCAGAGACTAGAATTGCAACCCCTGCTTTTTTTGCTTTCCATTTGCTTGGTAAATTTTCCTCCATCTTTTTATTTCGAGCCTATGTGTATCTTTGCATGTGAAATGAGTCTCCTGAATACAGTACAACAATGAGTCTTGACTCTTTATCCACTTTGCCAGTCTGTGTCTTTTAACTGGGACATTTAGCCCATTTACACTTACGAATAATATGGTTATATGTGAATTTGATCTTGTCATCATACTGCTATTTGGTTATTTTGCATACCAGTTGATGCAGTTTCTTCATACTGTCACTAGTCTTTATATTGTGGTTTGTTTTTGCAGTGGCTGGTACTGGTTTTTCCTTTCCATATTTAGACTTCTTTCAGGAGCTCTTGCAAGGCAGGCTTGGTGGTAACAAAATCTTTCAGCATATGCTTGTCTGGAAAGAATTTTATTTTTTCTTTGTTTATGAAGCTTAGGCTGGATATGAAATTCTGGATTGAAAATCATTTTCTTTTTTCTTTTTATTTTATTGAGACCAAGTTTCATTCTGTTGCCCAGGCTGGAGTGCAGTGGCATGATCTTGGCTCACTGCAACCTCTGCCTCCCCAGTTTAAGTAATTCTCCTGCCTCAGCCTCCCGAGTAGCTGAGTTACAGGCTCCTGCCACTATGCCGACCTAATTTTTGTAATTTTAGTAGAGGTGGGGTTTCATCATCTTGGCCAGGCTGGTCTCGAACTCCTGACCTTGTGATCCACCTGCCTCAGGCTCCCAAAGTGCTGGGAGGCAGGAACCACTGTGCCAGACTGAAAATTATTTTATTTAAAAATGTTGAATATTGGCCCCCAATCTCTTTTGGCTTGAGGAGTTTCTGCTGAGGGGTCCACTGTTAGTCTGATAGGCTTCCCTTTGTAGGTAACCTGGCCTTTGTCTCTGGCTGCCCTTAAGAGTTTTCCCTTCATTTCAAGCTTGGAGAACCAGATGATATTTTGTCTTTGGGTGGATCTTCTTGTGGAGCATCTCAATGGTGTTTTCTGCATTTCCTAAATTTTCATGTTGGCCTGTTTTGCTAAGTTGAGTAAGTTCTCCTGGATGATATCCTCAAGTGTGTTTTCCAGCTTGTTTCCATTCTCCCCATCTCCTTCTGGTACTCCAATCAATTGTAGTTCTGCTTATTTTTATAAAGTCCCATATTCCTTGAAGGCTTTATTCATTCCTTTTCATTCTTTTTTTCTCTAGTCTTGTCCGACTGCCTTATTTTAGCAATGTGTTCTTCAGGCTCTGATATCCTTTCTTCTGCTTGTTCGGTTCAGCTGTTGATATTTGTGTATGCTTCATGAAGTTCTCGTGCTGTGTTTTTCAGCTCCATCAGGTCATTTATGTTCCTCTCTAAACTGGTTATTCTAGTTAGCAATTCCTCTCATCTTTCATCAAGGTTATTAGCTTCTATGCTTGGGTTAGAACATGCTCCTTTTGCTCAGCTTAGTTTTTTATTACCCATCTTCCAAAGCCTACTTCTGTCAATGTGTCTATCAGATCCCTCATCCAGTTGAGCTCCCTTGATGGAGAGATACTGTGATCATTTGGAGAAGAAGAGACACTCTGACTTTTTGGGTTTTCAACATTTTTTGATTGACTCTTTCTTACTTCCATGAGTTTGTCTAGTTTCAGTCTTTGAGGCTGGTAACCCTCGGATGGGGTTTCTGTGGGGACTTTGTTGTTGTTGTTGTTGTTGATGCTGTTGTTGCTTTCTGCTTGTTTTTCTTTCAATGGTCAGGTCCTGCTTGTGTAGGGCTGCTACAGCTTCCTGGGGTTTCACTTCAGACCCTATTCATCTGATTCACTCCTGCACCAGGAAATGTCACTCAAGAAGGCTGGAGAACAGCACAGATGGGTGACTACTCCTTTCTCCTGGACCTCCGACCTTGAGGGGCACCAACCTGATGCCAGTAGAACTGCTCCTGTATAGGGTATCTGACAATCCCTGTTGGAGGGTCTCACCTATTTGGGTGGCACAGGGAACAGGACCAGTTTAATGAAGCCTTTATCCCTTGGTTGAGGGGGTGTGCCTCACTGGGGGAAACCCACTTCTCTTGGCTGCCTGGATTCTTCAGAACAACTAGGAGAAGAGGCTAAGTCTGCTGTTCCACAGAGACTGCAGCCACCCCTTTCCGTAGGGCCTCAGGCCCAGAGAGATCTGGGTTCTGTCCCTGAGCCTCTGGCTGGAGTTATTATTGGAGATCTTGCTGGGAAGCCCTGCCAATGAAGAAGGATGGTTCAGGGTTGGGCCTGAAGAGGCACTCTGGCTTCAGACTGCCACAGCAGGTATGTTGGGCTGTGGGGGACAAGTCTTAGAACCAAGTCATTCAACCTTCCTGGCTCCAGCAGAGGAAAAGCATAGCCTGAAGCTGTAGAAATGGATGCTGCCTTTCCCTCTGCTAGGGAGCTTAGTGTGTTAGGCAGTTGTGAGGCTTAGTGCTAGCTGCTGTCTCTCCCCTAAGGAGCTCAAATGGCTTAGACAGAAGGCAGCCACAGCAGGTGCTGGTTGCCCCTCCCCCTGGGAGTTCTGTAGGCATAAGCACATTCTAGCTGAGAGACTGTAAGAATCTGCACCTTCCAGGGTTGGGATGCTAGGCCCTGCTGGCATGAGTTTGCAATTGGGATCTTCTAATCCGTGGGTAGCACAGTTCCCTGGAAAAAGCACAGTTTCTCAACTGGGTAGCAAGTTCGTTCACTGCCTCCTTTGGCTGGGGGGAGAGGGCTTTCCTGCCCCATGTGGCTCTTGGTGGGTTGCTGCATCACACTGTTCTTCCTTCTCTCCACTGTTATGCCAGCCTCCTGGTCGGTTCTGATGAGAAAACCTGGATTCACATGCTTATTATGGTGTTTTCTGATGGGAGCCTCCTAACACTGCTGTTTCTAGTTGGCCATCTTGGCCCCGCCTCCCCATATAAGTACCGCATGCTAACCATTTGCACCACTGGAGCCCTTACGAAACTCTTTTCCTCATTCAAATACCGTTTCTTTGTTCATGATGTGTACATATGAAGAATTTGGTATAGAAATGAATTTACTTATTTAAAAAATGTGAGAGAAAGAGATAGCGGGAGACTTTAAATACCAAGAACAATGCCTGAAACATGTTTGTTGCTCAATAGTGGTTGAAAACAAAAATAAAGTTAACAAGTCATGAGACAATAAGACTGGAAGAATGAGCAGAGATAATTGAGGACTGTTTATTTCAAATAGAGTTCACACTTTATGTAGTAGAGATGAACTATTTAAAAGCAACTGAATTTTCCTGATTATTAGTGATGTTGAGCATCTTTTCATAGCCTTGTTGACCATTTGTATATCTTCTTTGGAGAGTTGTCCATTCATGCCCTTAGCCCACTTTTTGATGGGATTATTTGTTTTTTCCTTGTTGATTTGTTTGAGTTTATTGTAGTTTATTCGTATATTTAGTATATTAGTCCTTCAGATGTACAGATTGTGAAGATTTTTTTCCCACTCTCTGGGTTGTCTGATTACTCTGCCAACTGTTCCTTTTGCCATGCAAAAGTTTCTTAGTTTAATTATGTCCTGGCAATGTATCTTTGTTTTTATTGCATTTGCTTTTGGGTTATTGGTCAAAAAAAATGCCAATCAAAACCACAATGCTATACTATCATACTCCTGCAAGAATGGCCATAATAATAATAATTTTAAAAAATAGTAGATATTGGTATGGATGTGGTGAACAGGGAACACTTCTACATTGCTAGTGGAAATGTAAGCTAGTATAACCACTATAGAAAACAGTGTGGAGAGTCGTTAAAGAACTAAAAGTAGAACTACCATTTGATCCAGCAATCCCACTACTGAGTGTCTACCCAGAAGAAAAGAAAAAAGATACTTGCACACATGTTCATAGCAGCACAATTCTCAGTTGCAAAAATGTGGAACCAACTCAAATGCTTATCAATCAAAGAGTGGATAAAGAAACTGGGATATATTATATATGATGATATACATATATATATGATATACATATATATGTTACATCATATATATATGATATATCCCAGTATATATTATATTTATATGATATATCCCAGTATATATTATATATATGATATATCCCAGTATATATTATAATGTCATATATATTATATAATGGAATACTATTCAACCATAGAAAGGAATGAATTAATGGCATTCACAGTGACCTGGATGAGGTTGGAGACTATTATTCCAAGTGAAGTAATTCAGAACTGGAAAAACAAACATCATATGTTTTCACTCATAAGTGGGAAGTAAGCTATGAGGATGCAAAGGCATAAGAATGACACAATGCACTTTGAGATCTCATGGGGAAAGGCGGAAAGGCTGTGAGGGATAAAAGACTACAAATAAAGTGCAGTGTATACTCTTCAGGTGATTGGTGCACAAAAATCTCACAAATCATCACTAAAGAACTTAACTCATGTAACCAAACACCACCTGTTCCCCAATAACCTATGGAAATAAAATAAAAACATTAAACAAATGGCTAGAGATGACATGGCCAGATTTTTATTTTATGTGTAATACTCTGATGGTTTTTGTGGTAGATGAATTTGAAGGGTAAAGAATTAAGATGCTGTTATGATCATCTTGTTTAAACTTTCATCACCAAATGTAAGTCTAGGTAGTTTGAACAGCGAATTGGGTGTGCACTCTATCCATATATACTCACACACATGTACAGATAACATGTATAAATAGGAATTAAAATGGCTATACTTATTATTTGACTGAATTTAGTAAATAGGAGGGAAAAAAAATAATCAAAACCCAGTGCCAGTTTTTTTTAGTTAGAATAACCAATGATAGATAATATTACCAAATAGAAATATATGGCAGCAAAATCAGAATGAAGGTATTACCAATTCTAGTTGGGACATAGTGATTTTGAGTAAACTACCCTAACTAACCATATCCTACATGTTATAAGACTCAAATAAGATTAGGAATAGAAAGTCTTTTTAAGAAATTTAAGACATTAAAATAATTTAGGTACATAAAAGATATCATTACTATTTGCATCAGCAAAGGGAACTATGTAAATCAGAAGAAATGCAAGTTCCTTTTTTTTTTTTCCAAGCTGGACAGAATGTACCACAGAGGTGAGATGTATCGTTCAAAATACATTCAGATGAAGTCTATATATAGATAATTAATTTTTATATAATTGATATATATGCACATGCACACACATACACACACACATATTTTAGGCCTTAAGTCTCTGTAAATCTGTGTTTTAGGCCAGTATGTTTCAATATAAACCACTTTTCAAGTCTAGATTATTTTATTATAAAATCTAGTTCATAGATTTGTTCAGTTTCAACAAATCATAGTAACATTCTCTAAGGAAAATACTGACTATGCCAAAAGTACCACACTTTGAAGAGATGCCATCAGACTACATCGATGGTAAAAATCATAAAATATTATTATGAAAATTCATCATCATATCTATTGTAAACACTTGACAGCATATGAAATTGGTAGTTCACTTTGACAATGCAAGGAATTGCTGTTTATGGTATAAAGCCAGGGAATTTTCAGCTACAATGAATGTAGAATTTTATGTGGTAAAATGTCAGCAGTTTTGAGAGTTTGTTATTAAAATAAATAGTAATTCAAGGTTTACAGTGAGAAAGCATTTCTATGAGGAGCTAACAGGTTAACAAGTGACTCTGGCTATATAGATATGTTTCTATATCTATATTTAGTCCGTTGTGTGGAATAGACTCACAAGCTGAGGAGAAGTGTTGTACTGATTTAAAAACATTTCTAAATCTCATCTCTAGCACTGTCTTTGATTATTTTTCATGTCCAATTGTAACTTTCGTTATTGTGTTTTACATTTTTTACAAACAAACAAGTATTTTCTAAAACTAGATTGGAGAAAAAATAATATTACTAATATGTATGTGTCGATATGCGTATATGTGAATATACATACATATGTATGTAAGTATATATATGTATGTGTATATATGTGTACTTATATGTGTCTATACATATATATAAAGTATATATGTGTGTGTATATATACATATATGTTACATGGCACTTCATATATATATATATATATATATATAGGATAGTGTATCTTAAAATCACTACATAAAGTATGTATATGTACACATGTAAATATATGTGTGTATATACATATTTATGCATATTGTATATAGTCCCCTCTCGTGACTTTGAACGAGCATTTCTGCCTTGGAGAGCAACACTACAAAGAAATACATAAGAAACAGATAAAATCATAATATTTCTATTTTTATTATTTTATTAATCAACTACTGGACCGTGAAGGGTATCGTAATAGTGCCCAGAAACTCTTGGCTGCTACTTAACAGGAGATAGATTAAATATTATCTCAATTCCTTAAAATACACAAGATGAGTTCTGCTCTGCTCTGTTGGGAACAATAATATTCTAAAATTCTTAATATTTTTAAGATTCATAAACTATTTTTAAAACACGTAAAAAATTATGATTTTGGAATTAAATTACAAATGTGATTATATTTAAAATTGTTTTGAGCTTCAAAGTCTAATTTTTAAACAACACAAATTTATAGTCAGGTTAAATAAGGAAGTAAAAAAGTGTAAGAAGAAAATTGTTAATTGCATGTGTTATATTGGTGATTTCCCAATTATACAAATGTAAAACCAAATAATTATTTGATTGTTTTTTCTTTTCTAGGGAAATTTTGAAAATCAAAACCAGTGATCATCTTTGCAAAACAGAGAATCTATTATATACTTAGTCAATAAGTAAAGAATGGCTGGCTACATGTTTTGTTTTGTACATTTATTTCCCCAGCTGCATTTACAAGGTTTGCTTTGAAATTGCAATTAAAATGAGATGGTCTCTTGGCAGAGAATAAAGAAAATAGTGTTTTCTCTTTTTCATAATGGTCCAGCAGTGCCATGTACTCTGTATAAGTAGACTCCGAATTGCAAAAAGATGAAGTCACAAAGGAAAGCTTTCCCATGGTGAGGTTATAATCTATTTCAGCAGGTTCCAATACGATAGGAAGTGGCCTGCATGTGTGCACAAGGGAGTAGGGATTTGGGGAGTTGCTAAGGGAAGAGTTGCTAGACAATGTGCACATTGGAAAAAAAAAATAGGAGTGAAGAAGATGAACTTTGAAGAACTTTGAATATTTTCACTTTTCAAAGAATCTTTCCATTGTACTTTTACATAAACTTCTGCTACATTTTCCAGGCTGTGTACAAGAAAACTGAGCATGCCAAACTTATGAACCTAATTAGGAAAAGTACCTAGCCCAAAACAGAACCTCACACTAGCTCCCACAATTATTCTTCATCAGAAGGGAGTTCCAAGTTTCATTTTCACTTTTTTTGGGCTTGGGTATCCAGATATTTGTGTTTGGGAAGAAAGGCTCCTGACTGGCTCTTTTGCAGAAAAGTCTACTATTCTTAAATACTGTGCTAGAAAATCCACTGATTTTTAGCTACTGGACGAGTTTAAAGTTGTCCTTCTCAGATCTCAATAACTCTTGTCATCTAAAGTTGGATTAAGGGGAGAAAGGGTTACTTTACCAAACTGACATGAGTCCTATCATTTATCTGTAGTTTCTGCTCAAAGATTGAGGCTCAACAGTGAAAGTACAGTCTGTCCTGGAGGAAAGACTGGGGAAATGACCTCATTAAAACTACCAGGAAGACAGTAATGAACACTTTTTATTTCATTCTGGTTTGGGGAAGGTATCAACAACAACGAAAAAAGTTGTTGGAGTAGTTGTAGAGTGGGGTGAAGGGATGCGGGGTGGAGGTTAGTGGCTTGTTTGACAAAAAAACCATACAAACAAACAAACAAAAAACCCAGAATTAAACAGACTGTAAGCATACACCCACACCCATACACACAACATTTTCCCACTGTAGAGATTGCTTTAGTGGTTTAATACATATTTATGAACATGTTTCCTTTTTGAGGGTAAGTAAAAACTGAGAAAATAAAAACAAACACATATAACAAGATAACATGATTGTGAACCAAAAATAAAATTCTAAGGCCCCTCAACCATCTGAGTGGACTTCCTTCTTAGCCAGGGATCTCTTAAAATTTAACCTAAGAGACTGTTTCAGGCCATGATGAGATGTGGGATTGGACATGCCTCATTACACCTCTCTAATATTAACCTCAACACAGACTTTAAGTCTGATAAGAAATATTTTACCGTCTATTTTCTCTGAAGCCTACTACCTAAAGGCTTCCTCTGCAAATAAGGACTTGTGTCTCCACAATTCTTTATCTTAACCCAGAGACATTCCTGTTTTTTGACAACAGGTCTTTAGACAAACTCAAGCAATTATCAACTAGAAAATACTTAAATTTCCCTATATAGCCTGGAAGTCCCCATTTCGAGTTGTCCTGCCTTTCTGGATGAAACCAATGTCTTTTATAAATGTATTTGATTGAAGTCTCATGTCTCCCTAAAATATATAAAACCAAGCTGCACCCCAACCACCTTGGGTCACATGTTCTCAGGACCTCCTGAGGATGGTGGCACATGCCATGGTCATTTATATTTGGCTCAGAATAAACCTATTCAAATATTTCACAGAATTTGACTCTTTTCCTTGGCATAACACAGTTAAAACTTTAAGTATTTTCAATATTCTTGTCCTCAGAAAATATAAGAAAATAACATTTACCAGAATATTTTCTGTTTCAGGTCTGCTTTATTTCTTTTGTTCCTTCCTCCCCTTTGAACAATAAACTTACTCTTTTTGTACTATAGTTTTTATTAAAAGAACCCTATATATTTATCCAAGTATAATCAATAAATTATTCTTATGAGGATAGCCTGGCCACATGAGGGATAGGAGGTATGACCAACTTGAAGGTTCCACTTGAATGGACAGAGCAGCGTGTGGAGACCCACATCATGAACTTCTGCTCCAAAAACTACTGTAGAAACATACCAGGAAAGCCGAGAGAACCCACAAACTCTTTGAAGGAGGTGGTCTGCCTCTGCAGGCTCCGTGGGACAGCTAAGGAACTGTGAGTTGGTTTGCTTTCTCAGCTGAGAGGGCTATAGTCTGGGGCAAGTTCTCAGCATCACTCACTGGCTACCTAGAAATAAACTCAGTGCCAGTAGGGGTAGGAGGGAACATGGTGGCAGTGAGACCGGACTTTTGGGATGTGGGCTTTGTGGAAACTGGTTGAGACCTGTGGCAGCTGACTTTCCCCCACTTCCCTGGTGACCTGTGTGACAAAGCAGAGACAGCCATAATTACCCTGGGGACATAAATCCATTGTCCTGGAAAGCACACCTCTACCCTCCAAGGCAGCCACAGAAAGCCCCACCCAAGGACAGTCTCAGCTCAGACACACCTAATCCTGCCCCAACCTGAAGGTCTCTCTCTATCTGCCCTGGTAGCTGAATGCAAAAGACACAAATTTTAGGGAGCTCTATGGCCTCACCTACTACCTGATTCTCCCTATACAGTTGCAGCTGATGCAACTTGAAAGCACCACCTCCTGGCTTGAGGTCAACCAACACAAAACCAGCACACTTAACAAATACACAAACAAGGACCCTCACAGAGTCCACTTCACTCCTCTTCTACCCTCATTGGAGCAGGTGCTGGTACCCACGGCTGAGAGAACTGAAGACGGATCACATCACAGGAGTCTGCAGACACTCCCCAGTACTGGCCCAGAGCCTGGTAGCTCTCCTGGATGGCTAGATCCAGAAAAAAAATAACACTCACTGCAGTTCTGCTCTCAGGAACCCCCAGCCCTAGTGGAAAAGGGAGAACACCACATCAAGGGAGCACCACTGTGGGACAAAAAAAATCTGAAGAGTAGCCCTTGAGTCCCAGATCTTCCCTCTAACTTAGTCTACCCAAAAGAGAAAGAACCAGAAAACCAATTTGGGCACTACGACAAAACAAAGTTCTTTAACGCCCTCAAAAGATTACCCTAGCTCACCAGCAATGGATCCAAAAGAAGACAAAAATCTCTGAATTACCAGAAAAAAAAGACCAATCAAAGAGGCACCAAAGAAAGGTGAAGTCTAACTTCAAAAAAGAAAAAAAGACAGAATATGAATGGAAAAATCTCCAGTGAAATAGATAGCATAAACAATAAACAAAAAAAATCACAACTTCTGGAAATCAAGGACACACTTAGAGAATTGTAAAATGCACTGCAAAGTCTCAGCAGCAGAATCAAACAAGCAGAAGAAAACTTCAGAGCTCAAAAACAAGGCTTTTACATTAACACAATCCAGAAAAGACAAAAAATAAAAATAAAAAAATATGAACAAACCCTCCAAAAAGTTTGGAATTGCATTAAATGACCAAGCCTAAGATAATTGGTGTTCCTGAGGAAGAAGATAAACCTAAGTTTTGAAAGCGTATTTGAGGGAATAATTGAGGAAAACTTCCCAGCTTTGTTAGAGATCAGACATTCAAATACAAGAAGCTGAAAGAACACGTGGGAAATTCATCACAAAAAGATGATTGTCTAGGCACATAGTCCTCAGGTTATCTAAAGACAAGATGATGGAAAGAATCTTAAGAACTGCGAGGCAAAAACATCACGTAATCTATAAAGGAATCCTATCAAATTAAAAGCAGATTTCTCAGCAGAAACCCTACAAGCTAGAAAACATTGAAGTCATATCTTTAGCTTCCTTAAACAAAATAATTATCAGTCAGGAATCTTGAATCTAGAAAAACTAAGCTTTATTAGTGAAGGAAAGGTAGTCTTTTTCAGACAAACAGATCCTGAGAAAATTAGCCACTACCAAATCGGCACTACAAGAACTGCTAAAAGGAGCTCTAAATCTTAAAACAAATTCTCAAAAAATACACAAAATGAATCTTCTTAAAGCATAAATGTCACAAGACCTATAAAATAATAACACAAAAAACAACAGCAACATAATATTCAGGAAACAAAAAGCATAATGAACAAAATAGTACTTCACATCTCAATACTAATGTTCAATGTAAATTGCCTAAATGCTCCACTTAAAAGATACAGAATGGCAGACTAGATAAGAACTCACCAACCAAGTATCTGCTCTCTTCAAGAGAATCACCTGACATATGAGGACTCACATAAACCTAAAGTAAAGGGGTAGAAAAAGATATTCCATGCAAATGGACACAAAAAGTGAGCAGCAGTAAGTATTCTCATATCAGACAAAACAAATGTTAAAGCAATGGCAGTTGAAAAAGACAAAGAGGGACATTATATATTGATAAAAGGACTAGTCCAACAGGAAAATATCGCATTCCTTAGTATATGTGCACCTAATACTAGAGCTCCCAAACTTATTTAAAAAAAATTGCTACTAGACCTAAGAAATGATATAGACAGAAACAATAATAAGGGGGGGGTTTCAATTACTACACAGACAGCACTAGACAGGTCAACAAAGAAACAATGGACTTAAACTGTATCCTACACTTAGGACTTAGATACTTACAGAACATTCCACCCAACAACTGCAAAATATGCATGCTATTCATCAGCACATGGAACTTTCTCCAAGATAAACCATACGATAGGCCACAAAACAAGTCTCAATAAATTTAAGAAAATTGAAATTATAACAAGTATTCTCAGACCACAGTGGAATAAAATTAGAAATCAACTCCAAAAGGAACATTCAAAACCATGTACATACATGGAAATTAAATAACCTGCTCCTAAATGATTAGGTCAACAATGAAATTAATATGGAAATTAAAAAATTCCTTGACTGCATGATAATAGTCACACAACCTATCAAACCTGTGAGAAGCAGCAAAAGCAGTGCTGTGAGGAAAGTTCATAGCTATTAATGCCTATATAATAAAATCTGTAAGAGCACAAAGAGACAATCTAAGGTCACACCTCAAGGAACTAGAGAAATAAGAACAAAGCAAACCCAAATCCAGCAGCAGGAAAAAAAAAAAAAAAGAATCAGAGCAGAATTAAATTAAATTTAAAAAAAAAGATAAATTAAACAAAAAACTGGTTTTTTAAAAACTAATAAAATTGAGGCCGGGCGCGGTGGCTCACGCCTGTAATCCCAGCACTTTGGGAGGCCGAGGCGGGTGGATCACGAGGTCAAGAGATCGAGACCATCCTGGTCAACGTGGTGAAACCCCGTCTCTACTAAAAATACAAAAATTAGCCGGGTGTGGTGGCATGCGCCTGTAGTCCCAGCTACTCAGGAGGCTGAGGCAGGAGAATTGCTTGAACCCAGGAGGCGGAGGTTGCGGTGAGCCGAGATCGCGCCATTGCACTCCAGCCTGGGCAACAAGAGCGAAACTCTGTCTCAAAAAAAAAAAAACTAATAAAATTGATAGATCATTAGTGAGATTAACTAAGAAAAGAAGAGAGAAAGTAAAAATAAGCTCAATTACAAAAGAAACAGGAGATATTATAATCTTTACCACAGAAATACAAAAGATTAGTCAAGGCTACTGTGAACACCTTTACACGCATAAACTAGGAAATCCTAGAGGAGATGGATAAATTCTTGGAAATATATAATCCTCCTAGATTAAGCTGGAAAGAAATAAAAATTCTGAAGACTGATAAAAATCAGTGAGATTAAAATGGTAATTAAAAAGTTACCAATAACAAAAAAAAGTCTATAACAAGACAGATTCACGGCTGAATTCTAACAGACATTCAAAGAATTGGTAACAATCCTATTGACACTATTCCAAAAGACATAAAAAGAAGAAATCCTCCCTAAATCATTCCATGAAGCCAGTGTTACCCTAATACCCAAACATGGAAAGAACATAACCAAAAAAGAAAGCTACTGACTAATAGGCGTGATAAACATAGATGCAAAAATCCTCAACAAAATACTAGTGAACTGAATCTAAAAGCATATCAAAAAGATAATCTACCATGATCAAGTGGGTTGCATACAGGAAATGCAGTGATAGATTAATGTATGCAAGTTAATAAATGTAATACACCACATAAACAGAATTAAAAACAAAAATCACATGATCATTTCAATAGATGCAGAAAAAGCATTTGACAACATCCAGCATCTCTTTATGAGTAAAACTTCAGCAAAATCAGCATAGAAGGGACATTTCTTAAGGTAATAAAAGCTATGACAAAGCCGTAGTCAACACTATACTGAATGGGAAGAGTTGAAAACATTTCCCCTGTTAACCGGAATAAGACAAGGATGCCCACTTTCACCATTTCTATTTAACATAATACTGAAAGTCCTAGCCAGAGCAATCAGACAAGAGAAAGAAATAAAAGGCATCCAAATTGGTAATGAGGAAGTCAAACTGTCATTGTTCACTGATGACATGATTGTATAACTACGAAATGCTAAGGACTCATCCAAAAATCTCCTATAACTGGTAAATAAATTTAGGATACAAAATTAATATACAAAATTTAGTAGCTCTGCTATGTGCCAACAGTGGGCAAGCTGAGAATGAAATCAAGAACTCAATCAGTTTCACAATAGCTCCAAAACAAAAACAAAAACAAAACACTTAGCAATGTACTTAACCAAGGAGGTGAAAGACCTCTAAAAGGAAAAATGGGGAACACTGATGAGTGTAAACACATCCCATCCCCATGGATGAGTAGAATCAAAGTTGTGAAAATGCCCACACCACCAAAAGGAACCTAACAATCAATGCAATTTCTACGAAAATATCACAATCATTCTTCACAAAACTAGAAAGAAGAATCCTAAAATTCATATGGAGTCAGAAAAAGCCACATAGCCAAAGCAAGATTAAGCAAAAAGAACAAATCTGGAGGCATTACACTACCTGACTTTAAACTACACTATAAAGTCACAGTCACCAAAACAGCATGGTTCTGGTATAAAAGTAGATATATAAACCAATGGAACAGAACAGAGAACCCAGAAATAAAGCCAAACACTTATATCCAACTGATCTTTGACAAAGCAAACAAAAACATAAAGTGGGGAAAGGACACCCTGTTCAACAAATGATGCTGGGATAATTGGTAAGCCACATGTAGAAGAATAAACCTGGATCTTCATCTCTCACCTTATACAAAAATCAACTCAAGATGGATCAAAGACTTAGGCCCAAGACTTGAAACCATAAAAGTTCTAGAAGATAAAATTGAAAAAATCCTTCTAGATATTGGGTTAGGCAAAGACTTCATGACCAAGAACCCAAAAGCAAATACAACTAAAACAAAGATAAATAGATAGGACTTATTTAAACTAAAATGTTTTTTTTTTTTCCAAATTTACTTAATAATTTATTTACAAATTATAGGGATTGTTAACGGGAATGACAAAGTAGCATAAAGGACCAAGCTGGATGAGAAGCGTTATTTTAGGAAGATCTTTATGTGGCAATGGGGGCAGTTAGCTTCTTTAGCAAAGAGAAATCCACAGAAACACTGAGATTTCTGGTGTGAACAAGGGAATCAATGTTAGTGGCCTTTACTGTGAGTGGGAGCACAGGTAAAATGTGTTTGTGGGAATGGTGACAATTCTGTTTTAAACATGCAAAATCTGAGCTGCCTTTTAAACATAGAAGTACAGGTTCTAAGAAGACAACCAGTTACACAGTTTTTAACTCACATATAGTATGAAGAGGGAAGGGTATACAGATATGGGAGTCATCAGAACATAGACCTCACTGAAACCAGGGATCCAGACTTCCTTTTCTGGCTATGTTGGAGTGATCTGTGGAAAACTCATGCTCCCATGAAAAACAGATTAAGAAGGAAATAAGATTTTAAAAATTTAATTTGTATGAAATCTTCTGAGGGCTGCCTAGGCAAGAAGGATTTGAGTGGACAGATGGCAAAAGGAAATGAACTGATGTGGTGAGCCAGAATTCGTTATCTGATTTTTGCCTGTGGGCATTTGGCTGTTAATAGCACAAAGGAGCCTGAAAACCTGGCACAAGGAGGTCTGGGCAGAGTTGCTGCTAAGAGGCCAAGAGGTGAACAAAACCAAGTGACAAAATTGAAATGTGTGATGGGAAGCAGTCAGGCTTTGGGCGACCCTAACATCTGATTTGGTTTCTCCTTCCACTTCAGGCATTTGCCAGATGCTTGGACTGCATTGAGTAGGGGAATCAAAAGTTGGGCAGAAAGCCCTTAAAATATGTCCCGGTCTCTCAGGGCTAAAGAGGAAAACATTGACTTTCAAGGCCCAACCGACTCAAGGGCCCCCATAGTAAATACACTACACTTTGAGCTGGGGCACATCAAGGTGCACACCTGAAGTAACATCAAGACAATCTAGAAGTAGATCTTAAAAGTAGTACAATCTTGGCCGGGCATGGTGGTTCATGCCTGTAATCCCAGCACTTTGAGAGGCCAAGGGGGGGGGTGGATCACTTGAGGTCAGGAGTTCGAGACCAGCCTGGCCAATATGGTGAAACCGCATCTCTGCTGAAAATACAAAAATTAGCTGGGCATGGTGGCGGGTGCCTATAATCCCAGCTACTTAGGAGGCTGAGTAGCAAAAGAAACCATGAGCAGAGTAAACAGAAAATCCACTGAGTGAGAGAAAATCATCTCAATATCTGCATCTATCAAAGGAGTAACATCCAGAATCTACAAAACACTCAAATCCGCAAACACAAAAGAAACAATCCCACCAAAAAGTGAGCTAACAACATGAATAGACAATTCTCAAAAGAAGATATATAAATGGCCAACAAACATAAGAAAAAAAAGTTCAACATCATTAATTATCAGGGAAATGCAGATCAATGTGATATCACTTGACCCCTACAAAAATTCCAATAATAAAAAAAAAAAAATAGATGGCGTGGGTGTGGTGAAAAGGGAACAGTTTTACATTCCTAATGGAAAGGTAAACTAGCACAACCACTGTGGGAAACAGTTTGGAGATTCCTTGAAGTACTAAAATTACTCTACCAGAGGCCGGGCGTGGTGGCTCACACCTGTAATCCAAGCACTTTGGAGGCCAAGGCAGGCGGATCACCTGAGGTCAGGAGTTCAAGACCAGCCTGACCAACATGGTGAAACCCTGTCTTAAAAAAAAAAAAAAAAATTACATCTACCATTGCATCTGGCAATCCTGCTACTGGGTATCTACCCAGAGGAAAATACATCATTATATGAAAAAGATACCTACACATGAATGTTTATAGTAGCACAATTCACAATTGCAAAATGTGGAACCAGCCCAAATGCCCATCAATCAATGAGTGGATAAAGAAAAATGTGGTATATAAATACTAATATGCTTTGGCTGTGTCCCCACCCAACTCTCATCTTGAATTGCATCTCCCATAATTCCTATATGTAGTGGGAGGGACCCAGTGGGAGGTACTTGAATCATGGGGTGGGTCTTTCCCATGCTGTTCTTGTAATAGTGAATAAATCTCATGAGATCTAATGGCTTCATAAATGGGAGTTCTCCTGTACAAGCTCTGTTATCTGCTGCCATGTAAGTTGTTCCTTTGCTCCTCATTTACCTTTCCAGGCCTCCCCAGCCATGTGGAATTGTGAATTAACTAAATCTATTTCCTTTATAAAGTACCCAGTCTTGGGTATGTTTTTATTAGCAGCATGAGAATAGACTAATACATGTACCATGGAATACTACTCAGCCATAAAAAGGAATGAAATAATGGCATTTGCAGTAACCTGGATGCAACTGAAGACCATTATTCTAAGTGAATTAACTCAGGAATGGAAAACCAAGGTCATGTGTTCTCACTCATAAGTGGGAGCTAACATATGAGGATTCAGGGGAAAGGATGGGAGGGGGGTGAGGGATAAAAGACAACACATTGGGTACAGTGTACACTGCTAGGGTGATGGGTGCACCAAAATCTCAGAAACCACCACTAAAGAACTTATTCACGTAAACAAACATCAAATATTCCCCAAAAAAACCTACTGAAATTTTAAAAAATTGCATACATGAAAGCACATTAAAAATATTTTGAAAACACGAAATTAGATTTTTATGTTTACACAAACACACATTAAGTCTATTCATATTGGATAAACATAATGGCTTCTTTGTAAAATTTAAAGGATTTAGAAGTTCACTGGCTTATTTTACATAGATAGTACTTTTAAAAACTGATTTTGAACAAAAACCATCATATAAAAGATTCTTGTGAAGTTGGGACCCGAGATTTCAAACAAATGCACTTTTCTACATTTCGTATAAATGAAAGGTTTTCATTGTGATTCAAGCTGAAATTTTTAAAAGGTGACTTAAGATTTACCTTTTGATTTTGTAGAGAGAGCTCTCTTTGTTACCACAGCCTTAAAGAGCTCCTGCTCCATAAATCTGTCAGTTATCTGCATTACAATTAAGAAGCTTAACCATTTGGAGTTTAAAACTCCTCTATCAGTCTGCCCTGGAGTCACTCTGGGATGAGTCAAATGGTCAGACACTATCTCATTGGAAGAGAAAAATGATCATGTCTGAGTACCAGGATTAACAATTCTAAAAATAGATCTAATTCATTTAACATTTCAGTGATGGCCAAGTGACGCATGCTGAGAGGGCTCAACCTCTACAGCTGGAAACTTAGCTCTTTGGGAAGATGTGGCAATGCAAATTTGTTGAAGATGAATGTTGTATCACTTTTCTGGAATGAATGGAATGTCTAGCCAAACAGAGACCTTTCAGAAATGTTAATAATTGTGGCCCTGTTTTTTCTTAACAGTTCAATTATCTTAACCAAACAAAAGCCACTACAATATTCCACCTATTTCCCACACATGTCTGTTCTTGGTATTAAGTTTTACATTTTGACATTTAAATATTAACTATAAATATCCATATTTTATTTTCTTTGGGCAATTACATTTGCATATTGGTGAAGAACTATAAAACCAAATGGACAAAAAAATGGTTTAAACAAAAGTTGTACAAACATACATATTTAAAAGAAGAGATTCTTATAACTACATAAAATAAATAATGTGATATCTTCTATTTATACTTTCTCACCAGGGAAATAAATTAAGTGCTGAGGACAGAATCAACAAAAACAATATTATATGTTGCTACTGGCAATATCTCTGGTGTTTCCTAATTGGTTGCATTTCAAACCATTATCCTAAAACAAGCATCTCTAAAGGTATAGTTAGTTCACCTTTGCTTTCTGCCACGGAAGCCTGTGGAACACAATCAAGGGATATTGATGTTCAAAGAAAAGAATGGCCTCACAAATTAAACAACACAGTTAAAATTTTTTATGTTCTAAGAAAATAGATGATGTATTGCATATTTTGTGCATTTTGGTATCTCCTTGGTTGACAACAAAGTAAATTTTCCAGCACTGTTTCTGAGTTTTTTCTAAGTGGAACCCAGAAACAGTGTTAGAAAATTTACCCATTCATTCTGTAACAGGATGAATGAAAGTATGTGATGGTAAATAATGTGCATAGAATGAAACTTTTAAAACTGAAGTAGCAATTTCAAAAGATTTAAGAAACGAAAATTCCATGGAAAAATTTAACTATGCCTTATTGTCCTCCTATATTGGTAGACCTCAGAAAAAACATTGTTTCTCATTCTGTTGAACATATATTTATGAATTTTGTTCAAATGCAAAAATCAACTAATGGCTAATTTCTAAAAATAAAAAAATATTAGCTAATAAAAGACTTCTGGGAAAATGTTAATTTATTATGATTGAAAATCATTCACTAATGTACTGTCATGAACTGTACTATTTAGATTTCATTATAAATTTAAACTATTTATCACAAGTTTTACCAATGGAATATAAGCATTTATTTAAGATGTTTTTGTTTAGCATATACTATATGTCTAGCACTATGAAAGACACTGGTATGCTGCAATAAGCAAAATATAATTGGTTCCTATAAGATTTGTTTGAATTATTTTTACATAATTTAATACTTAAAAAATTTGCTCACATGTAAAATTTTTTATGACTTACAAAATACTTTTATAAACATTATCTCACTGACTTTTTAAAAATCCTGTTAAGAAAGGTAATTTTTATTGTTTCCATTTTACATATAAAGGAAAAAAGCCCCAAAATTTTAAGTAAATTTAGAAATATTTTGACTTCCACCAAGATGGCCGAATACGAACAACTCCGGAATGCAGCTCCCGGTGAGAGAGATGCAGAAACCAAGTGATTTCCACATCTACAATCGAGGTACCAGGTTCATTTCAATGGGACTGGTTGAACAGTGGGTGTAGCCCAAAGAGGTCGAATTGAGGCAGGGTAGGGAGCTGTCCAACCTGGGAAGTGCAACTGACTGGAGGATCAGGGACTTCTCCCTTCCCCCGGCACTCTGGTTCAGGTGGGTACACTTCTGTGCTTCTCCCAAGCCCTCTGCAACCCACAGACCAGGAGATCCCTGCCAAAAGTGCCGCAAGTTGTCAGCATAAGTCGGAGTGGCAGATCTGGTGGGCGCTGTGGGTTGTCAGCACAAATCTGGATGGACAATCTGACTAACACCAAGTATGCCTGCTGGACAGAGCTACCTAACCCCCAGAAAGAGGGAGAGTTGAAAGCAGGGAGACAGGTGATATGGCTTAGCAGATCCCACCCCAAAAAGCCCAGCAAACTGAAGCCCTCTCACTTGAGAGTTTCACAGCCAGCACATCAGTTCAAGCTCAAGCTGAGATGATCAAGCTTGGTGGGAGGAAGGCAGTCTGCCATTGCGAAGGTGGGGCTAATGGCACCTGAGTAAACAAAAGCCAGAGGAAGGCTATATAGCAGCCAGGCTGAAGCCGAGGCAGCCCAGCAGCGAATCAGCAGGCAAACAAGGGACAGACTACATCCTCAAGCAGCTCCCTGACCCTTGTAGAATCAAAAGAAAAAACACCTCCTACAAGAGAGCTCAGGCTGCACAAGGTGAGAACCCTTCTGGGACCAAGCTACCAGAGGAAAGATTATGCAACAATCCTCACTGCTCCACAGCCCCCATGGGTGATTCCCAGGCAACCAAGGCCTGGAGTGGACCTCCAGCAGTACTACAGCAGAGGGGCCTGACTGTTAGAAGGAAAACTAAAAAACAAAAAGAAATAGGCTCAACATCAACAGAAAGGATATCCACTCAGAAACCTCATCTGAAATCACCAACTTCAAAGATCAAGGTGGATAAATCCACAAAGATGGAGAGAAACCAGTGTAAAAAAGATGAAATCAGCAAAGGCCAGAACACCTCTCCTTCTCCAAGGGATCACAACTCCTTACCAGCAAGGGAACAAAACAGGATGGAGAATGAGGTTGACAAATTGACAGAAGCAGGCTTCAGAAGGTGGGTAATAATAAACTTCTCTGAGCTAAAGAAACATGTTCTAACCCAATGCAAAGAAACTAAAAACCTTGAGAAAAGGTTAGACAAAATGCTAAATAGAATGACCAGCTTAGAGAAGAACATAAATGACTTGATGGAGCTGAAAAACACATCATGAGAACTTCGCAAAGCAT
The DNA here is from genome assembly GCA_004027835.1 of Alouatta palliata. Lineage (NCBI taxonomy): Eukaryota > Metazoa > Chordata > Mammalia > Primates > Atelidae > Alouatta > Alouatta palliata. The sequence goes on along the minus strand of PVKV010000667.1, from coordinate 211,063 downwards.
ATACAAGTTTTAATAGCCGAATCAATCAAGCAAAAGAAAAGATGTCAGAGACTGAAGATCAACTCAATGAAATAAAACAAGAAGACTAGATTACAGAAAAAGAGTGAAAAGAAATAAACAAATCCTCCAAGAAATATGGGATTATGTAAGAAGACCTAATCTATGCTTGATCAGTATACCTGACTGTGACGGGGAGAATGAATCCAAGTTGGAAAACACTCTTCAGGATATTATCTGGGAGAACTTCCCAACCTAGCAAGGCAGGCCAAATTCAAATCCAAGAAATACAGGGAAAACCACAAAGATACTCCTCAAGAAGAGCAATCCCAAGGCACATAATGATCAGATTCACCAGGGTTGAAACAAAGAAAAAAATGCTAAGGGCAGCCAGAGAGAAAGATTAGGTCACCCACAAAGGGAAGCACATTAGATTCACAGTGGATTTCTTGGCAGAAACCCAACAAGCCAGAAGAGAGTGGGGGTCAATATTCAACATCCTTAAAGAAAATTCTGGATTTTCAATCCAGAATTTCATATCCAGCCAAACTAAGCTTCATAAGTGAAGAAGAAATAAAATCTTTTATGGGCAAGCAATTGCTGAGAGATTTTGTTGCTACCAGACCAGCCTTACAAGAGCTCCTGAAGGAAGCACTAAACAGGGAAAGGAAAAACCAGTACCAGCTACTGCAAAACATACCAAATGGTAAAGACCAAGGATAGAATGAAGAAACACCATCAACTAATGGGCAAAACAACCAGCCAGTAACAAAATGGAAGGATCAAATTCACATATAACAATATTAAATGGCTTAAATGCCCCAGCCAAAAGACAGAATGGCAAACTAGATAAGAAGTCAAGACCCAATGGTGTGCTGTATCCAGGAGACCCATTTCACATAAAAAGACACACAGAGACTCAAAATAAAGAGATAGAAGATTTTTTGCTCTCCAAGCAAATTGGAGAGCAAAAAAAGCAGGGATTGCAATCCTAGTCTCTGATAAAATGGATTTTAAACCAACAAAGATCAAAAGAGACAAAGAAGGGCATTACCTAATGGTAAAAGGATCAATGCAACAAGAAGAGCTAACTATCCTAAATATATATGTACCCAATACAGGAGCACCCAGATATGTAAAGCAAGTTCTTAACAACCTACGAAGAGACTTAGACTCCCGCACAGTAATACTGGGAGACTTTAACACTCCACTGTCAGTATTAGACAGATCAATGAGACAGAAAATGAACAAGAATATGGAGGACTTGAACACAGATCTGGACCAAGTGGATACCTAATACACATTGACAGAACTCTTCACCCCAAATACACAGAATATACATTCTTCTATGCACCACATCACATTTACTCTAAAACTGACCACATAATTGGAAGTAAATCACTCCTCAGCAAATGCAAAAGAATGGAAATCATAACAGTCTCTCAGACTGCAGTGCAATATAATTAGAACTCAGGATTAAGAATCTCACTCAAAACCACACAACTATATGGAAACTGAATAACTTGCTCCTGAATGACGACTGGATACGCAATGAAATGAAGACAGAAATAAAGACGTTCTTTGAAACCAATGAGAATGAAGATACAATGTACCAGAATCTCTAAGACACATTAAAAGCAGTGTCTAGAGGGAAGTTTATCACAGTAAATGCCCACAGGAGAAGCAAGGAAAGATCTAAAATTGACACCCTATTGTCAAAATTGATAGAGCTAGAGGAGCAAGATAAAAAATACTCAAAAGGTAGCAGAAGACAAGAAATAACTAAGATCAGAGCAGAATTGAAGGAGATAGAGACACAAAAATCCTTCAAAAAGTCAGTAAATCTAGGAGCTGGTTTATTGAAAAGATCAACAAAATAGACAGACCACTAGCCAGATTAATAAAAAAGAAAAGATAGAAGAATTGAACAGATGCACTAAAAAATAATAAAGGGGCTATCACCACCAATTCCACAGAAATACAAACTACCATCAGAGATTATTACAAACAGCTCTATGCACATAAATAATTAATCTGGACACTTGCAGCCGGCCAAGATGAAACCAGGAAGAAGCTGAAACCCTGAATAGACCAATAGCAAGGTCTGAAGTTGAGGGAACAATTAATAGCCTATCGACCAAAAAATGTCTGGGTCAATAAGAGTTCACAGCCAAATTCTGCAAAACATACAAAGAGGATCTGGTACCCTTCCTTCTGAAACTGTTCCAAACAATACAAATAGAGGGAATCCTCCGTAACTCATTTTATGAGACCAGCATCATCCTGATACCAAAACCTGGCAGAGACACAACTAAAAACGAAAATTTCAGGCCAATATCCATGATGAACATTGATGCAAAAATCTTCAATAAAATGCTGGCAAACCGAATCCAACAGCACATCAAAATGTGTATCCATCACAATCAAGTAGGCTTCATCCTGAGGATGCAAGGCTGGTTCAACATATGCAAGTCTATAAACATAATCCATCACATAAACAGAACCAAAGACAAAAATCACATGATTATCTCAATAGATGCAGTGAAGGCCTTTGACAAAATTCAACATCCCTTTATGCTAAAAACCCTCAATAAACTAGTTATCAGTGGAATGTATCTCAAAATAATAAAAGCTATTTACAACAAACCCACAGCCAATATCATACTGAATGGGCAAAAACTGGAAACAGTCCCTTTGAAAAGTGGTACTAGACAAGAATATCCTCTCTCACCACTCTCATTCAATATAGTATTGAAAGTTCTAGCCAGAGCAATCAGGCAAGAAAAAGAAATAAAGTGTATTAAATTAGGAAAAGAGGAAGTCAAATTGTCTCTATTTGCAGACAACATGATTGTATATTTAGAAGACCCAATCATCTCAGCCCAAAATCTCCTTAAGATGATGAGCAACTTATATAAAATCAACACGCAGAAATCAGAAGAATTCCTATGTACCAATAGCAGATAAACAGAGAGCCAAATCATGAGCGAACTCCCATTCACAATTGCTACAAAGAAAATAAAATACCTAGGAATACAACTAACAAAGGATGTAAAGGACCTCTTCAAGGAGAACTACAAACCACTGCTCAAGGAAATTAAGAGAGGACACAAAGAGATGGAAAAACATTCCATGCTTATTGTTCAGAAGAATCAATATCATGAAAATGGCCATACTGCCCAAAGTAATTTATAGATTCAATGCTATCCCCATCAAGCTAGCACTGACCTTCTTCACAGAACTGGAAAAAACCACTTTAAACTTCATATGAAACCAAAAGAGAGCCCACATAGTCAAGACAATCCTAAGCAAAAAGAACAAAGCTAAAGGCATCACACTACCTGACTTCAAACTGCACTACAAGACTACAGTAATCAAAATAGCATGGTACTGTTTTGATTACTGTAGAGATATAGACCAATGGAACAGAATGGAGGTCTCAGAAGAAATGCCACACATCTACAACCATGTAATCTTTGACAAACCTGACAAAAACAGGCAATAAGGGAAGAATTTCCTGTTTAATAAATGTTGTTGGGAAAACTGGCTAGCCATGTGCAGAAAGCTGAAACTGGGCCCCTTCCTTACACCTTACAATAAAATTAATTCCAAATGGATTATTGATTTAAACATAAGACCTAACACAATAAAAACTCTACAAGAAAACCTAGGCAAAACCATTCAGGACATAGGCATATGCAAGGACTTCGTGACCAAATCACCAAAAGCAATGGCAACAAAAGCCAACGTAGACAAATGGGATCTAATTAAACTTAAGAGTTTTTTCACAGGAAAAGAAACAGTCAATAGAGTCAACCAGCAATCAATATAATGACAAAATAATTTTTGCAGTCTACTCATCAAAGGGCTAATATCCAGAATCTATAAAGAACTAAAGCAGATTTACCAGAAAAAAAACACACAGATCCATTCAAAAGTGGGCAAAGGATATGAGCAGACAATCCTCAAAAGAAGACATTTATGAGGCCAACAAATATATGAAAAAATGCTTATAATCTCTGTTCATTAGAGAAATGCTAATATAAACCATGTTGAGATACCATTTTAACCAGTTAGAATGGCGATCATTAAAACATCTGTAGACAACAGATGCTGGAGAGGATGAGGAGAAATAGGAACACTTTTACACTCTTAGTGGGAGTGTGAATTAGTTCAACCATTTTGGAAGACATTGTGGCAATTCCTCATGGATCTGGAAATAGAAATTCCATTCGACCCAGCAATCCCCTTACTGGATATGTACCCAAAGAACTATAAATCACTCTATCATAAAGACACATGCACACATATGTTCATTGCAGCACTGTTTCCAATAGCAAATGCCCAAATGCTCATCAATGATAGACTGGACAAAGAAAGACTGGACAATGATAGACTGGAACCAACCCAAATGCCCATCAATGACAGACTGGACAAAGAAAATGTGCCTTGTATATACCATGGAATACTATGCAGCCATAAAAAAGGATGAGTTCATGTCCTTTATAGGGCCATGGAAACCATCATTATTAGCAAACTGACACAAGAACAGGAAACCAAGCATAGCATGTTCTCACTCATAGGCAGGTGTTGAACAATGAGAACACATAGACACAGGGAGGCGAACATCACACACCGGGATATATTGGGAACGAGGGGCTAGGGGAGGGACAGTGGGATGTGGGGAGGTTGGGGAGGGATAACACTGGGAGAAATGACTGATGTAGATGACGGGGGGACAGAGACAGCAAACCATCATGATGTGTGTGTACCTATGCAACAATCCTGCAATATCTGCACATGTACCCCAGAACTTAATGTACAAGAAAAAATATATATATACACATATATATATACATATTTTGGTTGGAAGTAATGGAGTTAGGACTTAAACACATTTCTATAATCATTGCACCATACTTTGCACTTGCTCTCCAAAATGTAAGTAAATTCTTTTATAAATATTACAATTTCGGAGTATTTAAAATATTTTCTACAATATTTCTGTATTACATTAATAATGATAATAATAATAATAATAATGCTAATTACTCTAATGTATAAAAGAGATAGCATGAAAGTACAGATAAGCAATGTAAGCACAGCCATAGAACTTCTAAGAAAGAATCAGAGAGAAATGTCAGCAATAAAAAGCACTGCAACAGAAATGAAGAATACCTTTGATGGGTTTATTTGTAGATTAGCTATACCTGAGGAAAACACCTTGAGATTGAGAATATCTAAATAGCTACTTTGAAAATGGAAAATCAAAAAGAAAAAAAGGTAGAATGAAAACCAAAATGTATAAAATATATCACGTGTAAATATCTTTCATATCTAAAATGTATGATATATACAAAACATTTAAATATCTAGTAACTGTGAGATAACAATAAAAGATGTAAGATACCAGAAATGGAAATATTAGAAGAAAAGAAAGAGAGAAAAGAACGAAAGAATTATTAGAAAAAATTAGCTGATAATTTTTCTCAAATCAATGTCAGCCACCAAATCATAGATTAAGAGAGCTCAGAGAACACTAAGTAGAATAAATTCCCAAACAAAACAAAACCATATCTCAGCACATCAACTTTTCAAAAAAAAAAAAAAAAAAACCATTAAATTTCAAAAAATCAAAAACTAAAAAAAAAAAAAAATCTGAAGGAATGTAGAGGAAATAATGCCTCATCCACAGAGGAACAAATGTAAGAATTACATCAAACCTCTCTTTAGAAGCCACAAAAACAATGAGTAGAGTAAAATATTTAAAAAGTTGAGAGAGAAAACCCAGAAACCACCAAGCTATAATTCTCTACCCTGAAAAATTAACCATATATAGCAGAGTAGAAATAAAAACTTTATGAGACAAATAAACATTGAAGGAATTTTTTTGTCAGTAGAATTGCCTTTTAAAACATGTTTTCAAAAAGTTTGTTAGAGAGAAGGAAAATGATATAGGTCATAAATTCAAATGTTCAAATGCACGTTAGGAAAGAAAGAACAGTAAAAGGAATAAGTGAAAGTAAAATAAAACCTCTTTTATTTCTTATTCTTAATTCGTCTTATAGTTTGTTCAAAATAAAAGCAACAGCATATTTGTTTATGGTGTGCTTATCTATCCATTATCTATCTATCTATCTATATCTTTATATATGCTTTTGTATAAGACAAATGAAATGAATGACAGCAATGATATAAGAAACAGAAAGAAGAGATTAAGAATTTTTATTATAAAAAATTTGAACTAAGTGTGAAGTGGTATTGTATTATTTGCAAGTGGGTACTTCCTCAACTTGATAAAGAATATCTCCAAAAAAACCCCACAGCCAACATTACACTTAATGGTGAGAAACTTATTGCTTTCCCACTAAGATCGGGAACAAGGCGAGGACATCCACCCTCACAATTTATTTTTAACATTGTTTTAGAGGTCCCACAAGAAAAGAAAGTAAAATAAAGGCTATATTGTATTATTTTGGGAAAAAAAATAAAACTGTCTTCATTTGCAGGTGACATAATCATGACATTATCATATATATGTATGTGTAAAATACAAAAGAATCATTTAACTGTAACTGTAAGTAGTGACAGCAAGGCTGCAGAAAAAAATGTTAATAAACAAAATTCTGAAGGCTAAAAACTACATACTTCTGAAAAAAGAAATCAAAGAACATCTAAATAATAAAGGAATATTCTATCTGCATGGGTAAAAAGACTTGATATTGTCAATATGTCAGTTCTTCCCATGATTTTTAGATTTAATGCAATCAAAATCAAAATTACAAGTTTTTCTGTGGATATTGAAAAACTGTTCTTAAAGTTTATGTGAAAAAGGAAAAGACTCAGAAAAGCCAACACAATATTGAAGAAGAAGAAAGATGGAGGATTGACTCTCCCCTATTTCAAGACTTACTATGAAGCTACAGTAATCAGGGCAGTGTTCTGTTGGTAAAAGAATGACAAATCAATGAACTAAAATAGAGATCTCAGAAATAGACTCACATAAGTATAGTAAACTGATCTCTGACACAGGAGCAAAGGCAACATGATAAGCAAAAGTTATATTTTCAGCAAACTGTACTGTAACAACTGGCTATCCACAGGCCAAAAATAAATTTACACAGCAACTTTACACCCTTCATAAAAATGAACTCAAATGGATCACAGATGTAAATATAAAATGCAAAACTTTGAAACTTCTAGAAGATAACATACAAGAAAATTTAGATGATTTCAGGTTTGGTAATGAGTTTTCAGATATAACACTAGAGATAATTCATGAAAAAATAATTGATAAGCTGGCCTTTATTCAAATTAATATTTTATACTCTGAAAGATACTGTCAAAAAAATTAAAAAAAAACAACCAGCCACAGATGGAAGAAAACATTTGCAAAGTACATGACTGATAAATAATTGTTAGAAAAAAAACTCTTGAATCTCAACAATAAGAAAATGAGTAACTAGATTTAAAAAATGAGCCAAAGACTTGAAGCCACCTCACTGAAGAAAATATACACATGGGAAATAAGAATATAAAAAGATATTCCACATCATATGCCATTTAATGAATGCAGATTAAAACAACAATAAGATGCCATTATGAATTTATTAGAATGGCCAAAATTTGCAACACGGATAACACCAAATGTTATAGAAAATGTGGAGCAACTGGAATTTTCATGCATTTTTGGTGGGAATGCAAAATAGTACAGCCACTTTGGAAGACAGTGTGGCAATTTCTGACAAAACTGAACATACTCTTGCCATATAATCTAGCAACTGTACTCCCTGGTGTTTTTTGAAAGAAGTAGAGTAATTATGACTACACCAAACCTGTAAAAAAAAAATTTACAGAGGCTTTATTCATAATTACCCAAACTTGGAAGCAAACAAGACGTCCTTCAGTAGGTGAATAGACAAATTATCTCTGTTATATCCAGTCAACAGAATATTATTCAGCACTAAAAAGAAATGAACTAGTCAAGGCACGGTGGCTTATGCCTGTAATCCCAGCAATTTTGGAGGTCAAAGTGGGCAGATCACTTGACGTCAGGAGTTTGTGACCACCCTGGCCAGCGTGGTGAAACCCTGTCTCTACAATAAAGCACAAAAATTAACCAGATATGGTGGCATGTGCCTGGAATCTCAGCTACTCAGGAGGCTGAGGTAGGAAAATCACTTGAATCCTGGAGGGGGAGGTTGCAATGAGCCCAGATCGTGCCACTGCACTCTAGCCTGGACAGCAGAGGGAGGCACTGTCTCAAGAACAAAAACATAAAAACAAAAACCAAACAAACAAAAAAAGAAATCACAGAATGAATTATCAAGCTGTGAAAAGACATAGAGAAAACTTAAATGCATGTCATTAAGTGAAAGAAACTATTCTGAAAAGGCTATGTGGTATATAATTTTAATTATATGACAGTCTATAAAAGGCAAAACTATGGAGGCAGTAAAAAGATAAGTGATTGCCAGGAGTTGGTGGGTGGGGAGGTGAGAGGAAGAGATAAATAAATAGGCAGAGCATAGAGTATTTGTAGGACAGTAAAACTATTCCATATGTTATATAATGGTGGATGCATATCATTACACATTTGCCGAAACCCACAGCATATACAACACCTAGAAAAACCCTAATGTAAACTATGGACTTTGGGTGGTAATAATATGTCAAAGCAGGGTAATCCATTGTAACAAATGTATCACTCTGCTGAAGGATGTTGAAAGTGGGGAATGTTGTGTGTACATGGGGGCAGAGCTATATAAAAATACCTGTATCTTCTTCTCCATGTTGCTGTGAAGAGCAAAAAAAGCTGGTCACGGTACATACACACACAAAAGTCACAAGTAAGGTTTTTTTTGTTGTTCCTACAAAGGTGATAAATGAAGGCACTGTCATAAATTATTATTTAGAGAGACACATTGAAAGGAAAATAATTTTATTTTATTAATCCTTTCATTTAATTTCATGTAATTCCAAACATTATAAAAGTAATTCTATTAACCATAATAGAATAATAGGAAATTCAAACATTTATAGGAATTGCACAGGATGAGAAGGATGCTTTTCTCTACCTAACATCCCATCGATATTAATTCCTACTGAACTTCAATTAAAATCAGTGGCCCTACCTGCTTTAGTCCCAGTGGCTTAAATTGTGTACCTTGTTACCTCTCCTGAAATACTTTTCAAAATCCTCCTTTTCCATGTCTCTTACACTATAAACCTCCTTTTTTTTTTTCTGTTTCATTTAAAACTCTCTGAGAAGTTTTGTTCCTGCCCACCTCACCCACTTATTATGTAAATTAAGTCTTTTTTCCCCATGAGGAGATGACAGGGAAAAAGAAAGGAGGAACTGAGAAATCCTCCCCTATTTTTAAAAGCATACAAGGGAAACAAATTGGTTACAAATAAGCATATTTTTGATGTGTATGCTCACACTGATGTCATTCATTCATTTACTTCTAAGTATTTATAAAATATTGGATATGTATTAGAAATTGCCATTGTAATGCTTTTTAAAAATTGTTACTGTATATTGAAAAATTATAATTGTATACATTTATGGGCTAAAAAGGATACTTTGACCTTTGAATAGAATTTAAAATAAGTCAAGATAATTAAAATATTCATCATTTCAAATATTTAACATTTTGCCTTCATCTTTAAAATATTTACCAAAATTTTTCTCTTATTAAACTTGGACTTATTTCTCCTAATGAAATTAAGTCTATTCTCAGCTTTGCATATCCAAATTAATTTATTTAACTTTTACTAAATACTCCACATGCTGAAAATTCAAACCATGATCTTCCTCTACCCTATGAATATCAGATGTGAACATGAAGGTTAGAATTATTTGTTTTCTCATTGAGAAGTTGATACAAAATTATAGGTATTTTGACAGTCTTTTTATATTTTTCATCATTGACATTCTTTCAGTATGTTGACTTACTCCTATTCCCTGCATAATGTTTTTTCTTATTATTTTATTCATCACCCTATTCGAATATTTTATCATGCTACACAAACTCAGTGCTTCAGTCATATACTCACATAGTTGTTCAAGACATGTATCAAATGCCTAGCATGTGCTAGTAGTCCCTCTCATGCTAAGGGCTGTCATTCACTGGAGATCTAGAAAACCCCATCATCTCGACCCAAAAGCTTATTTTTTCTTGTTTTTTTTTTTTTTTTTTTTTTTTTTTTTTTTTTTTTTTGTTGTTGTTTGTTTTTGTTTTTGAGATGTAGTTTCAATCGTGTTGTACAGGCTGGAGTATAGTGGCACAATCTCTACTCACTACAACTTCCTTAAATGTCCCTTAAAGGGACATTTTATCATGTACCTTTCTCATGAAACTTACGTTAATTTATTGACTGAAAAGTAAAAAGATAAAAAAAAACACGAAATATTGCTTCTCAGCATTTTGGCTAACATTACATGTGAAGCATTTATGAAATGTCTGAAATTCTGAAAAGAAAAAGTAAATAATCTCCAACTTCACAATGCAATAGAGGAAACTCCACAAACGTTTAAAAAACATTAATAATGAACCTAATTATGCCAAATTATAATGCAGAGGTACAGGTGAAATAAAAAAAGAACAGTAGATTTCATATAGACATAGCCTATAGGAAGTGATAGAATTGAGTTTGGAAAGAACATACCTCAAAATAGTAAAGGGCATCTATGACAAACAGCCAACAATATACTGAACAGTCAAAAGAAGGAAGCATTCCCCTTGAAAACAGGTACAACACCAGGATACTTTCTCTCACCACTCCTATTCAACATAGCATTGGAAGTTCTGGCCAAGAAAGTTAGGCAGGAGAAAGAAACAAAGTACATTCAAATAGAAAAAAAAATCAAGCTATCCCTGTTTGCAGTTGGCATGATTCTACATCTAGCAAACCTCATAGCCTCAGCCCCAAAGCACCTTAAGCTGATAATCAACTTCAGCAGTCTTGGGATGCCAAATCAATGTGCAAAAATTATTAACAATCCTATACACCAACAATAGTCAAGCTGAGAGCCAAGTAGGAATGCAGTCCCATTTGCAATAGCCACAAAAAGCACAAAATATCTAGAAATGCAGTTAAACAGCGAGGTGAAATATCTCTATAAGGAGAAATACAAACCACTGCTCAAAGAAATCAGAGATGACAAACAAATGAAAACATTCTATTCTCATGAATAGGAAGAATCAGTATCACTAAAAGGGCCAAACTGCCCAAAGTAATTTATAAATTCAATCCTATTCCCACTAAATTACCATTGATATTCTTCACAAATTTGTTCTTTAAAATAGAACACATTTTATAAATTTCCATAAAATTTATATGGAACCAAAAAAGAGTCCAAATAGCCAAGACAATATTAAACAAAAAGAACAAAGCTTGAGGCATCATGCTGCCAGACTTAAAACTACACTGACGAGCTACAATAATTGAAACAACATGGTACTAGTACGAGAACAGACACAGACCAATTGAACAGAATAGAAAACCTGGAAATAAGACCACACATCTACAACTATCTGATCTTTTACAAACCTGATGAAAAAAAAAAAAAAGAATTGGGGAAAGTATTCCCCATTAAATAAATGGTGCTAAGAAAACTGGCTAGCCATATGCAGAAAATTGGGACTGAACCTCTTCCTTATACCATATACAAAAATTAACTCAAGATGGATTAAAGACTTAAATGTAAAACCCAAAACTATAAAAACCCTGGAAGACAACTCAGGCAATACCATTGGGAATATAAGCACAGGCAAAGATTTTATGCAAAGATTTTATCCAAAAGCAATTGCAACACCAGCAAAAATTGACAAATATGATGTAATTAAACTAAAGAGCCTCTGCAGAGCAAAAGAAACTATCAACAGAGTAAGCAGACAACCTACAGAATGAAAGAAAATTTTTGCAAGCTATGCCTCTTACAAAGGTCTAATATCCAGCATCTATAAATAACTTAAATTTACAAGAAAAGCTTCTGTACAGCAAAAGAAACCATCATTAGAGTGAATCGGCAACCAACAAAATGGGAAAAAATTTTTGCAATCTACCCATCTGACAAAGGGCTAATATCCAGAATCTACAAAGAACTAAAACAGATATCCAAGAAAAAAACAAACAACCCCATTCAAAATTGGGCAAAATATATGAACAGAAACTTTTCAAAACAGGACATATATGAGGCCAACAAACATGAAAAAATGCTCATCATCACTGGTCATTAGAGAAATGCAAATCAAAACCACACTTAGATATCATCTCACACCAGTTAGAATGGCGATCATTAAAAAATCTGGAGACAACAGATGCTGGAGAGGATGTGGAGAAATAGGAACACTCTTACACAGTTGGTGGGAGTGTAAATTAGTTCAACCATTGTGGAAGACAGTGTGGCAATTTCTCAAGGATCTAGAAATAGAAATTCCGTTTGACCCAGCAATCCCACTATTGGGTATATACCCAAAGAACTATAAATTGTTCTACTACAAAGACACATGCACATGAATGTTCATTGCAGCCCTGTGTACAATAGCAAAGATCTGGAACCAACCCAAATGCCCATCAGTGATAGATTGGACAAAGAAAATGTGGTACATGTACACCATGGAATACTACGTGGCCATAAAAACAATGAGTTTGTGTCCTTTGTAGGGACTTGGAAGAATTGGAAACCATCATTCTCAGCAAACTGAAGAACAGAAAGCCAAGCACCATATGTTCTCACTCATAGGTGGGTGTTAAACAACGAGAACACATGGACTCAGGGAGAGGAGCATCACACACAGGGGACAGTTGAGGGGGGTAGGGGAGAGACAATGAGGGGGTGGGGAGGGGGGATGGGGAGGGACAACATGGGGAGATATGCCAGATATAGTATGCACCTAAAGTAAAATAAATTTAAAGAAAATTTAAAAGAAAAAAAATCCCATTAAAAAGTGGACAAAGGACATGAACAGATACAGAAAGAAGATATACATGTTATTGATTCTTCCTATCCACAAGCATAAAATATTTTTTCATTTGTTTGTGTCCATTCTTATTTCCTTAAGCAGTGGTTTACAGTTCTCCTTAAAAAATTTCTTCATGTATCTTGTTAGCTGTATTTTTTGATATTTTATTTTCTTTGTAACAATTGTAAAGAGGATTTATTGATTATTTGGCTCTCTGCTTGTCGACTGTTGGTGTATTGTAATGATTGTGACTTTTGCACATTGATTTTGTATTCTAGACTTTGCTGAAGTTGTTTATCCTCTTAAGAAGCTTTTGGGCTGAGCTGAGCACCGTGGCTAATGCCTGTAACCCCAGCACTTTGGAAGGCCCAAGATGGTGAATCACTTGAGGTCAGGAGTTCGAGACCAGCCTGGCCAACATGGTGGAACCCCATCTCTACTAAAAATACAAAAAATTAGCTGGGCATGGTGGCAGGTGCCTGTAACCCAGCTACTTGGGAAGCTGAGGCAGGAGAATCACTTGAACCAGGGAGGTGGAAGTTGTAGTGAGTCGAGATTGTGCCACTGTACTCCAGCCTGTATAACAAGAATGAAACTCTAAAAAAACAAAAACAAACAACAAAAAAAGAAGCTTTTGGGCTGAGATGATGCGGTTTTCTAGATATAGATGTATATGTGAAGAAGAGTTCATTAAGGAGAATTGACTCACACCATCACAAAATCCCACAACAGGCCATCTGCAAGCTGAGGAGCAAGAAAGCCAATCTGAATCCCAAAACCTCAAAAGAAGGGAAGCTGATAGTGTGCTTTAGTCTGTGGACAAAGACCTGGGAGCCCCTTGCCCATCACTCGTGTAGATCCAAGGGTCCAAAAGCTGTAGAACTTGGAGTACGATGTTTGAGGGCAGGAAGTATCCAGCACTGGAAAAAGATGGAGACTAGAAGATTTAGCCAGTCTAGTCTTTCCATGTTCCTTTGCCTACTTTCGCCCTAGCTGCACTGTCAGCTGATTAGATGGTGCCAACCCAGATTGAAAGTACATCTGCCTTTCCTAGTCCACTGACTCAAATGTTAATCTCCTTTAGCATCACTCTCACAGACACACCCAAGAACACAGGATACTTTGCATCCTTCAGTCCAATCAAGTTGACACTCAATATTAACCATCACACTGTTTAAGGCAGTGCATATACACCATAGAATACTACGCAGCCATAAGAAATAATGAGCCCATGTGTTTTACAGGGCCATGGATGGAGCTGGAGGCCATTATCTTTAGCAAACTAATGCAGGAAGACAAAAACCAAATAATCCATGTTCTCACTTATAAGTGGGTGCTAAATGATGAAAATACATAGACACATAGAGGGGAAAAACACCCACTGGAGCCTTTTGGAAGGTGGATGTTGAAAGGAATGAGACGATCAAGAAAACAACTAATAGGTACCAGGCTTAATATTGGGTGATGAAATAATCCGTACACAAACCCCCATGACACAAGTTTACTTATGCAACAAACCTACACTCATACACCTGAACTTAAAATAATTTTTTTTTTAAAAAGAAACATTTCATGGAATCTCAAAATGAGGCATGATAGAGAGCTTGACGCTACAAATAAACTTAGATTACAAGATTGCCTAATTTCAACTTCCTCTGTTTTTGGGCTATCTTAACAATTTATGTAGTGATCAATTATCTTTTTTATTCCTTACTAAAATATATATGCAGTTTCAATGATATTTTAGTTCACCTTTTCATTCTCCACTATCATAGTGCCTAGTACTGAAGACATGTTCAGCAATTGCATAACCGTTGAGGGAATTCTCATCTCTCAGGTGATCAATGCGCATTTCAACTAAATATGGACTTTGTTGATGACTCACCACTGACTGTTTTAAATGTTCTCATCCCGAGTCTGACTTAGAGATTTACATGTGAGAAAAATGCCTTGACTTATTGTTTCATTTTAAAATTTATCAAAAAATGAACAAAATAAAATTAGCTAGCTTCTATAAATCTTTGTTAAATTTTTCAAAGACTCATCAAAACACCTAATTAATAAGAACATAACATTGGATATTATGCTGTGTATAAATGAATTAATAAATCTATATATTTTCCATGAAATTTGATATTTTTTCCTGAATCTTCTTTAAAAATATTTCTTTTCCCTGTCACCTAGCAATAATTCTGTTAGTTACAGGTCATCTCACTGGTTAAGAGACCCCAGTTCTCACAGATTATAATTATCTATTGAATTTTCTCTGATTCAACTTTTAATCCCATGTTTCATTAGTAGGAAATTATCTTTCCATAAATGAGTAGAATTCTCAAGGTCTTTCAGAAAACGTCAGGCATTTAATCAAAGAAAGCTACATTTTTTTTTCATGGAGTCAGTTTTACATATGTCTTTATTGATAGGTGGCTTTCTGCCTTCAAATTTATGCTAAGGTTGACCTGAAGAATAGATAAGATATACCAAGTAATAGAAAGCACAATCATAACTCAACTATACTTACAGACAAAAAAGTGCATGTAGACAGTAATAGAAATTCACAATATAAAAAAACTAGTTTCAATTACATACTATTCCCTAAAACCAGGAAATTATGGAAAAAATTAAAAACGTTGAAAAGTCTTACCTTTTAAAATTTTGTGTGATCTCATATTTTAGATACATTTTTGTTGACATGAAGGTGATTTATAGTATATTATTACATGATGAAAACAGTTTACAAATCAAAATGCAAGTCTTGCTTTTATTCTTTGAAAAATAACATATAAATATGAATAAAAGAAAGGGAAAATTTTAGTTAATATTTGTAATAATACTTTCAAAAATATATTCAAATGCTATATTATAATCTAGAAATGCCACAAGTCAGGGAACCAGAATGGTTAAATATCAGAGAAGCAACTGCAGACAGAAATAATGTTTTCCCCAAATACCTGAATTGTTTTTATGTTAATATGTGAAATCATGCGCTGAGGTTAACAGAAACAACCTTACAATGAGGAGGGGAATCTGAATCTGAACGCCATATTTCATCTAAAAGCAATAGCTGAAGCTCTCTAACAGGAGAAAGAAACTCCTAATGCAATCCAACTAAATATTCCTGGTGTTTTTGTGCTGTGTGTGTGTACTCGTGTGTGTGTGTGCACCTGCCGATGTGTGTGTGTGTATATGATGGGCATCAGAATGTTCAGTCTCATTAAGATGCAGAAATGATCTGAAATTAATCTCTAAATGGCTTTCTCGTGCTCTAGTAATGTTTTGCAAATCGTAATTCCCTTTGCAGCAGCTACATCACATGCGAATGCCAGACATAGAAATTCCTGGGCTTCAGCCTGGACTACTTATTAAATCAGAAACTCACCAAGTCTTCCTGGTGATTATGATACATAGTTAAGTTTGAGTATCCCTGCTCTCTATGCCTAATTTGGATGTTAAATTTCCTTTATGTGATTTTCCCTGTTCGTTGTCATTTTACTCACAATTCTACTTACTATAAACTTCCAATATTTTCCATTGTTCAATTTCTGGTTCCCTTATGGATGCTAAGATACCATAATTCTTTTGAGGGTTGGAACATGTATAATTTTTGTATCCTTTCATGGCCAAGGACATTGTTGCTAAAAAATGTTTAATAAATCTTTAGTTAGTGAAAAGTAAATTGCTTGACACATCCACTAACTAATGCTGGTTTTGCAGACAGCTCTTGTGCAGACAGCCCGACCTGGAGAGAGCACTGCTTTCTGGCTGATGCTGAATGTCAATATGAAGAACTCTAAATTCCATGCAGCAAAGATGGCTCTCGTTTATCCAGAAACACATTGTTCCATTTGAGATTACCTGTTCCAAGAACTCTTGTTTTTTCTTTTTCTATTATATATCAAATATACAAAAGAGAGAACAGAAAATAAAATTGTTGTATAGGAATGCTGCTATTTAGTATCCCCTTTGGTTTGATGGAGGATTCACGATGAGTGTTTGATGAGACCTAAGGACCTAAGTGTCCTAACTAAGCAATTGATACATTGTATTCATCGTAGTTATTTCTATAGCCTATTGGAGCTGAAAAGGAAAAGTTGACTGAGTATCTTCAAGGAATCTTAGACAAAAAATAAAAAAGAGTTCAAGTCAATCTTACCTTTATTCTGAAGTACTCCAATGAAGTGTGTACTTGAATTTTACCCAGAACTTGTTCATTTCTCTAATTCATTTTTGGCTGTGAATAGCCTGAGGCATCTAAGAACAAAAGAAAGCTGCTTTTGTATGAGAATGAGTCATTTAAAATTTTGCACACTTTCTAAATAACAATCCAGAACTATGCTCAGATCATACTTTCTTCAGTTTTATTGACCATGACAGCAGACTCTCAATTTAGTAATCCAGTCTCTTAGGAAGGAAACTACAATTTGGGAAGGTTTTATTTTATGTGTTACACTGTTCTCAGCAATTTTCTTATATTTAATCTATGTGATGACCTGACATGTGTTGTTCAGTTATTGATTGATAGGTAACTGAGGCTCAGAGAGGTTCAATAAATTTTAACAGGTCACACAGCTAGTAAAGAACAAATGAAAGAAATTAAACTCTTATCTCTTTTATGTTAGAGCATTTATTTTTTCAACAGTATCTCAGACCTTATGAGAATATTTATGTCTTCAGAAAATTTAGTGGATCTAGCCTCAGGTGCCTTCATGCGATTTTTACTTGGAACTCTCGTTTCATGCAAATCTTGTCTCTTTGGCTTCCCAGTAGCAATTTTATTTACTGTTCCTTTACTGTTCAAGTCTCCTGGGAATTTTCTATTTATTTCTCTGGCCAGAGGAGAGAGGGATGTTTGCTGACCTGGCTGTATGTTTCATGCACTGACCTTTTAGAATCACTTCCCGTTCTGGTTGCTGGAGAGTGTCCTCTTTCCACCTGCTTTTGTTTGTACTCTCTGAGCCACTGTTTGCATTTAATTTTAAAATGTCTCCTTCCATTATCTTCTTTAGCTTTAGAGTTCTTACGCCACTTTCATTTATACCTCTCATACTTTTCATTTTGTCTAAAATGTTTTTTTAAAAAAATAAATCCTAGCATAGAAGAGAAGATGCCAACTGAGAACAAACTCATGAAAGAGAATAAAGAAGAAAAAATTAAAGTGGACAGAAGTGTGAAAGAGATTGAAATTAAAAAAAAAAAATACTAAGTTTAAACAAGATGTTTGAACCTGAAAATTTTCTTAAACAGAAGTGAGATGAAAGTGAAGAAAATGACATTAAAGGGTTTGGTGCAGCAATTGCATGGCTAACATTGCTAAAGATTTGCCATTAAATCCTAGAAACCTAAACTGTGGATCAAACTGTCTCTACATAAATGGAAAAAAAGCATCTGAATTGACATTCTGTTTAAATGAGAGACTGAACAAATATGCCCAGACATAGGCATCAACTGTAATTTTTTATGATCTTGTAAAAAGAGAATCTGACCTAAATAGTTCTACATAATATTGGATACATTGGTTGAATTTTCTCATTTATTCTCATCTTCTGAGGTTGGCGGAGACGACAGGCCTAATTTCTGTTTCACCCTGGGCTAACCCAGAACAAAATTGTATAGTCAGTTTATACACTTTTCACTCTTCATTTTTGTAGCTTCCTTTTGTTTGTGCCTTTTCATTAGGATTCCAGTGACTTCATATTTTCTCTTTTAACAAAATTCCCCTGGGCTTCTGTCTTAGTTTATTCCTGATATTCTAACAAAATAAATACCACAGACTGGATAATTCATAAAGAATAGAACTCTGTTTCTCACAGTTCTGAAGGCTGGAAGTCCAAGATCAAGGGGCCAGCAGATTCAGTATCTGGCGAAGCCTTACTCTCTGCATTATGGATGGTGTGGTATTCCTGCATCCTCTGAAGGGGACAAATTCTGTGTCCTCATTGGAGGTATTCAGAAGGGAAAACAGGCAAGAAAGGGTCTAGCTAGTTCCCTCAAGCCTTTCTATAAGGGCTCTAATTCCATTATGAGTGTGGAGCACCCATGAACTAATTACCTTCTAAGGACCCCATCTCTTCTTACTATTAGTTTGAAGTTTAAATTCCAACATATAAATTGGAGGAAAAAACATACATTAAAACCACAGCAGTCTAATTCTATTAGGAACATCAAAAGCTCACTAAAATATGTTAGTAAATGTTTATTGTTCGTTTCTTTTTTTTCTAAATTTTTTATTTTTATTTTTTAAAGACAGGGTTTCACCATATTGGCCAGGTTGGTCTCAAACTCCTGACCTCATGATTCGCCTACGTTGGCCTCCCAAAGTGCTGGGATTATAAGTGTGAGCCACTATGTCCGCCCTGTTCATTTCTTTTATATTATTTATCATAAATGCATATATAGTCATTCACTGCATAATAACATTTTGATTAATAGCAGAGTGCATATATAGTAGTGGTCCATAAGATTATAATGTAGCTGCCCTATTATAATTGATATCCAAATTTTCTTTATAGGACTCAAAGGATTCAGACATGTGTATCATTTTAAATTATAATTTTTAAACATTTTCCCAAGACTGGGTCTCACTCTGTTACCCAAGCTGGAGTGCAATGGCATGATCATGGCTTACTACAGCTTCAAAATCCTGGGCTTAAGTGATCATCCCATCTCAGTCCTCCAAGTAGCTGGAACCACAGTTGTGTGCTACCATACCTGGCTAATTTTTGTTTGCTTTATTAGAGATGGTATCTCACTATGTTCCTCAGCCTCGTCATAAACTCCTGTGCTGTGGTGATCCTCCCACCTTGACCATCCAAAGTGTTGGGATGATAGGCATGACCCACTGCACCTGGCCATTTTTTATCTTTCATACTGTTTTTAATGTACCTTTAAAAAAAATTAGCTGTGTTTAAATATATAAATACCAATGTATAACAACTGGTGACAGTATTTATTATGGTCACATACTGTACAGGCTTGTAGCCAAGGAGCAATAGGCCCTATCATATAGTCCAGGTGTGTCGTAATTCATACCATCCAGGCTTGTATAAGGACACTCTATAATGTTCATATCATGACAAAATTACCTAACCACACATTTCTCAGAATGCATCTCTATCATTAAGTCACATATGACTATAAACAAAATATTGTACCATCACCACACTTTTATTGTCATGTGTCACTTTTGTTTGGGTACAATATTTTGAAGCCCACCAAATAAGAGTAAGGAGAGAATTCTTCTAGGCATTTTATATTCAGCTATGCCATTTAATTAACACAACACTCTCATGCAGTAGGTATTGTTATAGAACGCCTAAGTCCTTTGAAATATTTCCCAAGTCACAGACAATGAATGCTGAAGTTGTATGAGGATTCAAGTCACTCTGGCTTCACAGCCAGACCTTTTTGCCAGGGATATATTCAAATTACATAAAACCTGAGCTTTACCTAATTTGAGAAGTCTACTTTAAGAATTTAATTCAAAATTACAAATGCATACTCAAATGTAAGGGTGAACATTTAGAACAAGGACAAAAAGAAAAAATTGCACATTTTAAAAAGCTGTGCAAAATTAACAAGGATTGCAAACCCTAGAAAAATAGCATTTTTAATTAGCTGCCTAATACATCTCTATAATACTTTTTCTTACTTTTTTGATTTTGTATTCATATTGCAAATATTTTGTGTTATTTTCTATAAAGATAGTAGAAAGATAATTCAGTCTTTTTCCTATCAAGGTTAATCATATTTGGTCTTTCACAAAGATTTTTCAAAAGTGTTCAGTTTCACAATTGGTTATTTCTGTGTTAATCATCCAGAGTTGCCATAACACAATACCACACAGTGAGTGGCTGAACGAACCTAAATGCATTTCTCACATTTTCAAAGGTTGGAAGTCTAAAATCAAGGTGTTGATAGCTACGGTTTCTCCTGATGTTGCTCTCCTTGGCATGCCCTCTCATTGTAGCCCAGCATGGCTCTTCCTCTGTGCATACCTACTTCTGATGTATCTTCCTCTTCTGATAAGGTCACAAGCCCGACCAGATTACGGGACCACTTTTATTATTCCCTTTAACCTAAATTACCTCCTTAAAGCTCTTATCTCCAAATACAGTTACATTGACTGTTAGGGCTTCAACCTATATATCTGGGGGACACAAGTTAATGGCAATTGCTATTTCCATGCAAATATTCAAATTGTCAGATTTTGAAAAATTATCCATTAAGTATTTTATATACATGAGAAGTATATCAAGATACTTCTTGCATAATACTGTTAGAAATTTATGCTCTATGAAAATGGGAATTCCGAAAATTATATTTCTATAATTTCCACCATAATGAGAAATAATTTATGGTACATTTACAGTTACAGATGAAACATTATTCAAGTAAACTACAGATAGAAGATAAATATAGCATATTCTTAAAAGTAACAAATCAGAACATTCATAAAGGAGTAACCCAATCTCTCTGGAACAGTAATAAATGGCACAGTTTACATGTAGGAAAGCAACAACCTAACTTTGCTTGCACCCTGGCCCACACTCCACAGCATATTCCTGGTACATTGTGTGTCTCATTTCATCTCATTCTCTTCTCACCCATTGCTTAACTGTCTTACATCTCTTTTTTCCTTCCTCAAACACGAAAACCCCATATCCACCTGTGAACTTCTTACTATATCTTTTATATCTGGGATGTTCTTCCCACGAATCTTCATCTGCAACTGCAATATGACTTTTTCAAGTGATCTCTGCTTCCAGGAAAAATTGTTGCAATGCGTACCCAAATTATTTCCTGCCTGAAACTATTAATACTTAAAATATACAAATTGTTTTAAGATATTGGATCAGGTAGAAGAGTAATCACTTAGGCAAGAGAATGAAATTAAACAATCCCTAAAATTGCCTCAATTTACCAATTAAAGAGAAGTTCTTGACAGTCTGTTTGATCCGAGGATTGGGAGATAGAAATTTAGGGAAAGTAAAGTAGCTAGAATTTATAAGGGATAATGCCAGATTGAAACAGATTGGCTACTCTGGTCATATTTAACAGAGTTTAAAAGCATGTCTCAAATGATTGAACATTTTTAAGTAAACTAACTGTGCTGAAGAGCAAAGCCCAAGAAATTTATAGTACTACAAAAATATCTTTCTCCCAACATTGTAAAACACAGTGTCTGTAATCCAGTAATAATTACTAAGCATAAAAATCCAGAAAAATGTATACCATAATTAGGAGAAATTAGAGTGTATACATATACACCCAGAAATTAAACATATGATAAACTTCTCTAAAAGGTATATTAAAACCATTATTATAACTATAATCTCTGCAATTGAGAAAAAGGAAGTTTAAATATATTAATTAGAGATTTTGAAAACATTGCAAAACAAATTGAACTTCCAGAGAAGGAAATCATGGCCGAGATTTACATAATGACGATATTTGGATGGGATCAACAGGAGACCAAACACTGTAAAAGTAAAGACTATTGAGCTTAAAAACATCATGGATAGTATCCAAACCACACAGAGAGAAAAAAACCGGAAAAATATTCAGCAAGGTGAGAAACAATATAATGTAATTTAATATATGTTTAATTGAAGTTTCTAAATGAGAAATGGAAACAGAAAAAGTAGACAAATTATAACACATATGATTCAACATAGCAAAGATATCAATTCTTCCCGAACTGATCTATAGTTTTAATGTAATTCCAGCAAAATATCAGTCAGGTTTGGTGAAGACACAGATAAGCCTATTCTAAAATGTATATGGAATAGTACAGGTATAGAATGAATACAAAAACTGACTAAGGAAGAAAAATAAATGTGGACAGACCTATGAAAAGGAAAGATATTGAATACAGATTAAAAAAAAAAACAAAAAACAAGAAAAAGGTGCAGGACCACATGAGTTCATCAGTAAATTCTTCCAAACATGTAAAAATAAATCAACATCTACGTTTTTTAAGCTCTTTTCAACAATTAGAATAGAGAGAATGTTTCCAAACTTGTTCTAATACCCTGATACTAAGCCAGACAAAGGCCCTATGAGAACAGCAGACGAAAGACCAATATTCCTCAGAACTATAGATGCAAAACTTCTCAAAAGAATACTAACAGCCATATCCAGTGGCATACTAAAGGCGCTATACATTATAGCCAAGTGGAGTTTATTTCAAGAAAGGGAGGGTGGTTCAACATTAGAATCAGTCAATGTGATACACTACCACAACAACTACATTAAAAATGATTATCTCAATTGATCTAGAAAAATAACTTGGCAAGATTCAATACTCTCTTATTATAAATGAACTCAGTAAACTAGAAATAAAAGCAAACTTCTCCTAAATGATAAAGAGCATTGATATAAAATCCACAGCTGTAATGATACTCAATAGTGAAAAATTGAAATCTTATTTTCTGTGCCAAACGGAGCAATTAATTGAATGAATTACTGAAAAATGTCCCTATTTATAGGAGATGCATGTAAAGTATTTTGGGGAAAAATGTCAAGATTTCCGTACATTTCAAGTGGTTCCACAAATAAAAAACTTAGGTAACCAAAGAAAATGTATGAAAATGTTAAGAGTTATTGAATCCAGATCTTTTCCATAAGAATAATCACTATATTTTTTAAAACTTTAAGGTACTACATTTTTCATAATAAGTGCTGGAATTATGAACAAATAAAAAAAGAAAAATATTGACATATTTGCTAGTTGTCAAAACTTAATATTCGGAAACCTTAAGATCAAATAGTCATGCTTAATTGCATAAAATGAAAACATTTGTATTCTTTTTTTTTATTGCTTTTTAGGTTTGGGGGTACATGTGAAGAACATGCAAGATTGTTGCATAGGTACAAACATGGCAGTGTGATTTGCTGCCTTCCTCCCCATCACCCACATCTGGCATTCCTCCCCATGCTATCCCTCCCGAACTCCCCACCCCCCGCTGTCCCTCCCCTTTTTCCCCCCAACACACCCCAGTGTGAGATGCTCCCCTCCCTGTGTCCATGTGTTCACATTGTTTAACACCCGCCTATGAGTGAGAATATGCAGTGTTTGATTTTCTGTTCTTGTGTCAGTTTGCTGAGAATGATGATTTCCAGGTTCATCCATGTCCCTACAAAGGATGCAAACTCATCGTTTTTGATGGCTACATAATATTCCATGGTGTATATGTGCCACATTTTCCCTGTCCAGTCTATTATTAATGGGCATTTGGGTTGGTTCCAGGTCTTTGCTATTGTAAACTGTGCTGCAATGAACATTCGTGTGCATGTGTCCTTATAGTAGAATGATTTATAGTCCTTTGGATATATACCCAGTAATGGGATTGCTGGGTCAAATGGAATTTCTGTTTCTAGGTCCTTGAGGAATCGCCACACTGTCTTCCACAATGGTTGAACTAA
>PVKV010000667.1:0-186571 GCA_004027835.1 Alouatta palliata | reverse complement strand
ATTTCTCCATATCCTCTCCAGCATCTGTTGTCTCCAGATTTTTTAATGATTGCCATTCTAACTGGCATGAGGTGGTATCTCAATGTAGTTTTGATTTGCATTTCTCTAATGACCAGTGATGATGAGCATTTTTTCATATGTTTGTTAGTCTCATGTATGCCTTCTTTTGTAAAGTGTCTGTTCATATCCTTTGCCCACTTTTGAATAGGCTTGTTTGTTTTTTTCTTGTAAATCTATTTCAGTTCTTTGTAGATTCTGGATATCAGCCCTTTGTCAGATGGGTAGACTGCAAAAACTTTTTCCCATTCTGTTGGTTGCCGATTCACTCTAATGACTGTTTCTTTTGCTGTGCAGAAGCTGTGGAGTTTGATTAGGTCCCATTTGTCTATTTTGGCTTTTGTTGCCAATGCTTTTGGTGTTTTGGTCATGAAGTCCTTGCCTACACCTATGTCCTAAATGGTTTTGCCTAGACTTTCTTCTAGGGTTTTTATGGTGTTAGATCTTATGTTTAAGTCTTTAATCCATCTGGAGTTAATTTTAGTGTAAGGTGTCAGGAAGGGGTCCAGTTTCTGCTTTCTGCACATGGCTAGCCAGTTTTCCCAACACCATTTATTAAGCATAATCCACCACATAAACAGAACCAAAGACAAAAACCACATGATAATCTCAATTGATGCAGAGAAGGCCTTTGACAAAATTCAACAGCCCTTTATGCTAAAAACCCTCAATAAACTAGGTATTGACGGAATGTATCTCAAAATGATAAAAGCTATTTACGACAAACCAACAGCCAATATCATACTGAAAGGGCAAAATCTAGAAGCATTCCCTTTGAAATCTGGCACTAGACAAGGATGTCCTCTCTCACCACTCCTATTCAATATAGTACTGGAAGTTCTAGCCAGAGCAATCAGGCAAGGAAAAGAAATAAAGTGTATTCAAATAGCAAAGGAGGAAGTCAAATAGTCTCTATTTGCAGACAACATGATTGTATATCTAGAAAACCCCATCGTCTCAGCCCAAAATCTCCTGAAACTGATAAGCAACTTCAGCAAAGTCTCAGGATACAAAATCAATGTGCAAAAATCACAAGCATTCCTATACACCAATAACAGACTTAAAGAGAGCCAATTCAAGAACCAACTGCCATTCACAATTGCTACAAAGAGAATAAAATACCTAGGAATACAACTAACAAGGAACGTAAAGGACCTCTTCAAGTAGAACTACAAACCACTGCTCAATGAAATAAAAGAGGACACAAACAGATGGAGAAACATTACATGTTCATGGCTAGGAAGAATTAATATCGTGAAAATGGCCATACTACCCAAAGTAATTTACAGATTCAATGCTATCCCTATCAAGCTACCAATGAACTTCTTTGCAGAACTAGAAAAAAACACCTTAAACTTCATATGGAACCAAAAGAGAGCCCGCATAGCCAAGTCAATTCTAAGCAAAAAGAACAAAGCTGGAGGCATCATGCTACTGGACTTCAAACTATGTTACAAAGCTACAGTAATCAAAACAGCATGGTACTGGTACCAAAACAGAGATATAGACCAATGGAACAGAACAGAGGCCTCCAAAAACATTTGTATTCTACATAAAGTTGAGTATATACATACTAAGCCAAAGGTTAAACTTACAAACATGAAGAAAGTTTGAAAAATTATGAAAGATATAAAAATCCCAATAAAAATAGACAGTTTATAAATTCATGCTTTACAAAAAAGAAAAAGAAAATGGCCAAAAAATCATATTAGAAAACTGTTCAGCATTACTGATGTTGAGGGTAATGAAAATAAAAATGGTAAAAAAGGTACCATATTTACCTATTGTATCAGCAAGTATTTTAAAGACTGACAGTATTTGTTGCTCTTAAATGTATGAGGGAAAGTGGATATTAAAACAACCTCCCAAAAAAGAATATGCTATTATTTATTAAAAGTAAACTGTGCTAAAACACACACATGCAAATACACATACACACACGAAAATGAACAACAGAGCCACTGGCAAGATTGCAGAACAGGAACAGCTCCAGTCTGCACCTCCCAGTGAGACTGACACAGAAGACAGGTGATTTCAGCATTTCCAAATGAGGTACCAGGTTCATCTCACTGGGACTGGCTGGGCAATGGCTGCAGCCCTGGGAGGGCCAGCTGCAGCAGGCTGGGGGCGTTGCCTCACCTAAGAAGTGCAAGGGGTCAGGGAATTTCATTCCCCTAGCCAAGTGAAGCAGTGAGAGACTGTATGGGGAAGAAAGGGGCATTCCAGCCCAGATACTGTGCTTTTCCGACTTTGCTAATGAAACACCCAGTGCCTAGGCCACCAGGGCCCTGGGTTACAAGCACAAAACTGGGCAGCCATTTGGGCTGACACCTAGCTAGCAGCAAGAGGTTTTTTTTTTTTTTTTTTTTTTTTTTTTTTTTTTTTTTTTTTTTTTTTTTTTTTTTTTTTTTTTTTTTTGTTTTGTTTTTTTTTTTTATTCTTCCTCCAGTGGCAACTGGAACAACAGCCAGACCCCTGGAAAGGGGGCTGAAGCCAGGGAGCCAAGTGGTCTGGTTCAGCCAGTCCCACACCCACAGAATCCAGCAAGGTAAAATCCACCGACTTGAAATTCTCTCTGCCAGCACAGTAGTCTGAGGTCGACCTGTGATGCTCAAGCTTGGAGGGAGGAGGGGTGTCCACCATTGCTGAGGCTTGAGTAGATGGTTTTACCATCACAATGTAAACAAAGCACCAGGAAGTTCAAACTGAGTGGAGCCCACCACAGCTCCACAAATTCACTGTTACCAAACTGTGGATTGTAATCTCTAGATTCCTCCTCTCTGGGCAGCTATCTCTGAAAAAGAGACAGCAGCCCCAGTCAGGGACTTATAGATAAAACCCCCACCTCCCCAGGACAGTCTCAGGATACAAAATGAATGTGCCAAAATCACAAGCATTCCTATACACCAATAACAGACAGAGAACAAAATCATGAATAAACACTCATTCACAATTGCTAGAAAGAGAATAAAATTCCTAAGAATACAATTTACAAGAGATGTAAAGTATCTCTTCAAGGCGAACTACAAACCACTGCTCAAGGAAATAAGAAAGGACACATACAACGGAAAAACATTCCATGTTTATAAATAGGAAGAATCAGTATCACAAAAATGGCTGTACTGCCCAAAGTAATTTACAGATTTAATGCTATCCCCATGAACGTAATATTGACTTTCTTTACAACATTGGGAAAAACTACTCTAAATTTCATATGAAATGAGAAAAGATCCCACATAGCCAAGACAATTCTAAGAGAAAAAAAAAGCTGGAAGCATCATGCTACCTGACTTCAAACTATACTACAAGGCTACAGTAACAAAACCAGCATGGTACTGGTACCAAAACAGATATATAGATCAGTGGAACAGAATAGAGGCCTCAGAAATAACCACACCACACATCCACAACCATCTGATCTTTGTCAAACCTGACAAAAACAAACAATGGGGAAAGGATTCTTTATTCAATAAATAGTGTTGGGAAAACTGCCTAGTCATCTGCAGAAAGCTGAAACTGGATCCCATCCTTACACCTTATGCACAAATTAACTCAAGATGTATTAAAGACTTAAATGTAAGACCTAGAACCATAAAAATTCTAGAAGAAAACCTAGGCAATAACATTCAGGACATAGGCATGGGCAAAGAAAAACACCAGAAGCAATGGCAACAAAAACCAAACTAGACAAATGAGATTTAATTAAACTAAAGAGGTTCTGCACAGCAAAAGAAACTATCATTAGAGTGAACAGGAACCTACACTGGGAGAAAATTATTGCATTCTGTTCATCGGACAAAGGGCCAGAATCTACAAAGAACTTAAAAAAAATTTACAGAATAAAGACAAACAACCCATAGAAGTGGGCAAACCATATGAACAGACACTTCTCAAAAGAAGACATTTATGTGTCCAACAAACATATGAAAAAAAAGCTCATCATCACTGATCATTAGAGAAATGCAAATCAAAACCACATTGAGATACCATCTCAAGCCAGTTAGAATGGCAATCATTAAAAAGTCAGGAGACAACAGACGCTGGAGAGGGTGTGGAGAAATAGGAACACTTTTACGCTGTTGGCGGGAGAGTAAATTAGTTCAACTATTTTGGAAGACAATGTGGAGATTCCTCAAGTATCTAGAACTAGAAATGCCATTTGACCCAGCAGTCACATTACTGGGTATATATCCAAAGTACTATAAATCATTCTATTATAAAGACACATGCACATTTGTGTTGTTGCGTCACTGTTCACAATAACAAAGACTTCGGCCAAACTGAATGCCCATCAGTGATAGACTGAACAAAGAAAATGTGGCGCATATACACCAGGAATACTATGCAGCCATAAAAAAGGATGAGTTCATGTCCTTCACAGGGAGACGGATGACGCTGAAAACCATCATTCTCAGCAAACTGACACAGGAACAGAAAACCAGATACTGCATGTTCTCACTCATTAGTGGGAGCTGAACAATGAGAACACATGGACACAGGGAAGGGAACATCACACACCAGGGCCTGTCCAGGGTTGGGGGCCTAGGGGAGGGACAGCATTAGGAGAAATACCTAATGTAGATGATGGGTTGATGAGTGCAGCAAACCGCCATGGCACATGTATACCTATGTAACAAACCTGCACATTCTGCACATGTACCCCAGAACTTAAAGCATAGTAACAAAAAAAAAAAGTAATAAAATGAAATAAAATAAAATCAATAAAAAAACTCAAGAAACTGCCAGATTTGTACACAGGTATGTATTTGTATTATTTGTACAAGGGTATTTATTGAAGCATGTTATATTACTGGAAACAATTTGAATGCTAAATAATATGAAATTATTGAATACATGATGCTGTACTTGTAGTAAAAAATTCAGTAGTTACATAAATTCATTATTTATGTATTGACCTAGACACATGTCTGTAATATGTTACGCAGCAGTTGACGATTT
Source organism: Alouatta palliata (assembly GCA_004027835.1). Classification (NCBI taxonomy): domain Eukaryota; kingdom Metazoa; phylum Chordata; class Mammalia; order Primates; family Atelidae; genus Alouatta; species Alouatta palliata. Next base: position 181,555 of record PVKV010000667.1, on the reverse strand, counting down.
TGTTTTGTAAAATATAAAAATGAGAGAAGGGAAAATAAAACATAAGTGTGTGTGTATTCACACAAGGTTTTAATAAAAGTAAAGTCTGAATGCAGAAATACCAAATTGCAAAGATTGCTTAGCACATCTCAAGGTTGAGAGGGGAAGGAAGGGGGAAAGGTAAGACTCTTAACACTTTCTTTATAACTGGCTGTATTCTTTGGATTCTAACAAATATGTATTCATTTTCTAATTAAAAATTACAATAAAGTAAGAAAAAATACATAGAACAATAGCACCAAAACAAACGGCTACTGAGTGAATTATATCCAGTCAAGCACAAATTACTATTTTCTAATGTGCAGAAGTTTGACTGCAGGCAGATAGCAAAGAGAAAGAATTTATGAATCTTTTCATGTAAAATTAATGATGCAATATAATGTGTGGTATTTCTACTTTAAAAGAAGGTATCACAATGTGATACTTTATTGCTATGCCATTTTAATTGCTACACCTCTGTGTGCTTTACTGTGAATATTTTGGTTTTGAATTTTTGACCCCAGGCAATTTTTTCCTTTTCATCAATTAGAAAATATTACAAATCAAAGGGATAAATTATAAACAAAATCAATTAAAACTCACCTCTTAAATTTTCTTATCTTTTTCTCTTCATCCTGGTGGAACAAAGTGAACATTCAGTAAGTTAATGGGAAATGAGTACGTGAAAGAAAGAGCTGTGATCTTCTTTCTTAGAATGAAACTTAGAGGAACTTTGGCTTCAATAAGTAAATTAGAGAAATCAAGGAGCAAATTATCTCACTAAGGCCTGGAAAACATTACATTATAACATTTTGTAATAACTAAATAATAAGTGCAATTTACGAGATTGGTAGTTCTCACCTTCCATCATATAAACATTAAAATAGCATTTAAAAATAACATTTACATGGAAACCTCTTACCCTAGGCCTTCTTATCATCTGGTTATCCTTGTCCTTCAAGCTCCAAATGACACGTTAATCTCTTCTGGAAAACTGTACTTGTCCTGTAGTTTAGCAGACCATGGTTGGGTTCTTTCTCCTGTTCAATGTTCACAAGACACAAGATTCATATATTCTATTTGAAGTTACCTTTGGATTTGACATCTTGACCAACAACTGTGAACTCTTCAAGCAGTGATTATGGCACTAATCTTGAAGTACCCACCTCATATTATGTGTCAAACAATTGTTCGTTGAATTCAATAAACTGACGTACATTACATTGGATACTGCAGATTTACTGATACCTTAATACTGTACTAAATGTGACCAATCTTTTCTCCTTGGTAAAGACAAATGTACTGCTTCCTCCTAGTATGCTACATTTCCTATGAAAAAGGATTAACTCGCATTTAATCTTTTCTCTTCAACTATCTTTTTCTCCCTTTTATGCCTCACTTTCAGTGTATGAGTTTGTGTGTATGTCTTGAGAAAAATAAATGCATTTTAACTGAGACTTTCAAATCTTTCCATATGTAATCATACAGTCAGCTTTATTCTCTTCCATTGGATGAAATATTCTTATTCCTACCAAAGGCCATCTGTAACTTACTTTTGATTTCATCCTTCCTTATCTCCCCAGCGTTTGTATTAGATGACTACTTTCTGTTATAAACTGGTAATTCCCCACACATTTTATTGCAGTATGCTTATATTAGTTTTCTATTGCTGCTGCAACACATGTAATGTCTTAAACCCGCACCAATTTATTATCTTACATTTCTGGAGATCAGAAGTCCAAAATCAATTTTACTGAACTAAAATCATATAATATCCAAATAAAATCTGGAGGCTTTAGGGACGAATCTGCTTCCCTACTTTTTCCTGCTTATAGGGGCTCCCCACAATTCTTGGTTCGTGGCCATATCTCTCCACTCTGTTTTCGTCATCAAATTTTCTTCTTTGACTCTGATCCTCTTGCTTTTCTCTTATAAGGACCCTTGGAATTATATTGGCCCCTCAGAGATAACCAAGGATAATCTCCCCATCAAAAGATCCTTTTGTCTTTTAAGTAATATATTCACAGGGAATTAGGCCATGAGCATATTGAGGAGACCGTTATTTAGCTTACCACAATTCCTATCAAGATAAACCAGCTTCTAGTATAATCATTTGAAACTTCTTCTCCATTGATGCTACACTATTTTTCAGTTCACTCAGTATTTCTCTACTGTGATTCACATGTGAACTTGAAAAAAATCTCTACATTCTCTCAGGCTTTGTGACTCAGTCCTTCACTTAAACTTGAATAAGAGGAATTTCAGCTCTTCCACTTCATTCATTTATCTTGTATGAATAGCAAAAATAATCTTCGTGTTGCCATATGGAATGACCACTTCTCTGTTCTGACATCTCAGACCTTGACCTTCAATTCTCTTCTCTTTGATTTCTACACACCTAGCTTCTCATAATTCAGTTTGAGTATAACATAGAAGAGTTGCCTCCTTTGTCCACTTAAATTGGAACCTTCCCAAACCAATTAACTCTCTATTCCAACCTTTAGTTTTATTTTCTTTAGGACACTTAACACTCACAGGAATTATCTTGATTATTAACTTGTTTACTTATTTATAATATTCTGCCTCCTACTCTAATAGAAAGGAAAATTAATGAAGGAAAGGAACCACATCTCTTCATTACTGGTTTATCCCAAGTGTCAATAACTGTTTCTTGATACAAATATCTGAATGAATGAATGACTTACTATTATAATTTGCAGGGGATTACAATCAAAGTTTTCTCTAATAGAGTGACTAAAATTAAAATTTTAGTAACCAATAAATATAAATTTAGAGTGCTGTTTCCTATAACTAATTAAATAAATTGTTGATTAAATTACTTGATTCCAACAAGTTTATGTAAAATTAAGCGGATTCTCCAGTCACGGAAAAAGAAAGGCTGGCAAAAGAGTATGTTTTTATATATATGCATAATGACTTTATATCTATGCATACACACACATACACACTCACTTTTGTATGTATACCTGTGTGTTTATGTGTATATATACATGGATAATACATATACATACATAAGCAAATACATGTACTTATATCACAAAATAAAAACTTTTTGTGACTGTCATCTAAGGTCATCTCATAATGGTTGTCTAAAGTTATCTTCAAATCTATTTACCACTTGAAGAGAAAATGATTTTTTTGTGTATATGCCTGGATACGCTACTAGAATAGTATCCATTAAGAACCAAGATTATCACTACTTGAAACTTTAGCTAAATTGAAATCTTTCAAAGGAATTAATATAATAGCCTGACGGTTCAAGTTATAATATGACCATACATTTTTTGATAGATGTTCAGAATGTCAAGAAAAATTTCTTCCTGGTCTCCTATGGGTTAAAATCACAGGGAGAACTTCTGTACTTAGCATGGCCAAAAGAGAAAAGCTGAAGTTTCAAACTGTTATTGGTACATAGCGGTTAGAATAATGGGCAAAAAAGAGCATATATAACTAAGTATTGTCAGTGTCTTATATAACAGAATTTCCAGGAAAAATGTTTAATGGGGGTATTTTTGTATTACAATTTGAAAAATATGAGGGTACGATGTGTAGCATAGGTCTATTAGAATAACTTGTAGACTCAATTTGAAAAATATTAAATGGAGGAAAAAAATGCAGTCAAAGGCATCTGAAGCAGCAAGAAAAGAGTAAAATGTTTAAACAAGAAATATAGTTTAGAAAGAGCAATTTTGATTGAATGGGAAGTATAGCTTCCTATTTGAAATGTATAAATATAGTCAGGAGATCGGGCTCCATTAGTCCTTCCTCTAATGGTTACCAGTCTGTGCATTGATTCTCAAAGTGTAGTCCATTGACCTCCAAGTGCTCCACAGGCACTTTCAGCAGGTATGCCAGGTGACGTCAAAACTATTTTTATAAAAACTCTAAGATATTGTTTGTCTTTATCAATGTATTAACATTTGCCCTGAAGATGCAGATACAATTAACAGGTAAGACTTCTGGTGCCTTATTATGAATTGAAGTAGTGGCACTAAAGTATGCTAGCAATCACTGTATTCTTCATCACCATGTCCTTGGAGAAACATGTCCTTGCAGATACATGCACACACACACCCACTACTACCAGTTACACTTAACAATTTTCATTATTAAACAGTAGAATTTATTATTTTATGAGACCTCAACCCTTAAGGTAGTGTGATAAAATTAGAATTATACAAAAAGCATTTTTGCTGCTGACCAAAGTACATGGTTTATTCCACGAAAATTGCTATGTAATTGTACTGCTAACTACACTAGCCACTTTTTTCAGGAGTACCATTTCTTGGAAAACACAACTGACCAAAAAATAATAATAATTATTATGGCCTGGGTATTTAGTAGACATTATCTTATAGATGAATAATGTGAGTCACTTTAAGGAAAACTAATAGTATTTATTACCAATGATAAAATTACAGATTTAAAGCAGAAATTAAAATTTTAGAAAACTTGCATTTTCTAGTCTAATCTTGATAGTTCACTAATACTTAAAAGATTTTTTGGCCTAGCACAGTGGTTTACATTTGTAATCCCAGCACTTTGGGAGGCCGAGATGGGTGGATCACCTGAGGTCAGAAATTTGAGACCATCCTGGCAACATAGTGAAAACCCATCTCCACTAAAAATACAAAAAAAAAAAAAAAAAAAAAAAAATTAGCTGGGCGTGCGGCGTGCACCTGTAATCCCACCTACTTGGTGGCTGAGTCAGGAGAACCACTTGAGCCCATGAGGCAGAGGTTGCAGTGAGCCGAGATGGCGCCGTTGCACTCCAGCCTAGGCAGAAAGAGTGAAACTCTGTCAAAAATAAAAAAAAGATTTTTTGCTGAGGTCACCGGTCATATTAATAATTGTTATATTACACAAAATACGCCTTCTTTTGGAAAATCAACATAAGCAAGTGATGAATGATGTTACCAAGTCATGCTTGGGTAAAAAACCCATTTTAAGTTCAAGATAAGCCAATCACATAATATGAGAAGTGTATTGTGTCTAGCAAGAATGTTTTTCCTTCAAACTTTAAAAGTGTTTTAAAACTGTTGCTTCCAACCGTTGTTTCTCACAAATACGGTTTCAGTTTCCACATTGCAAGTAACTTTAATAAACCATTCTAGGATAGTTTTGGTAGCGTATCATAAAGAATATCCCAAATTACCTAAAAATATTGTTAAAACATCCAATTTCAAAATACTTATCTATGTGAGCCTTCATTTTTTAATGTATTTCAATTAAAACAGCATTTCATTCCACATTGTATGCAGACGCAGCTATGAGAATCCAGCTATATACTATTAATCCAGAAGTTAAGGATATTTATAAAAACATAGTGTCACTAGTCTCACTTTATCTGCTTTGCAAAATATAGTTGTTACTTTATAATCCAACATATTATTTACATTAGCATATAATGTGTTTATTGCTATATGTAAATAGCTGATAATTGTATATATTTAAATTTAAAATCAACTTAAAATTTAAACATTTTTTAATGAGATGTAATTTCTAACCCAATAAATATCAGTAAATATAGTCCATACAAACAAATGTTCTCTGGGTTCCTTAGTCATTTTAATGAATATATAGAGATCCTGGGAACAAAATTTGTGAGAACAAGTTGTTTACGGTAATAATTTTAAAACACTTTTGAAGTTTGAAGGAGAAACATTCTTCCCCGAGATTTCAACAATAACAACAACAAAAAATTGCATAGCTGCCCTTGTCGAAGTGAGTAAATCCTACCAGTTAAGTAATACACACACACACACACACACACACACACACACACACACACTGATCTGGAAAACAATAATACCTCTCTAGGTAGCTTGGCTCCAAAATGGCTGAACTGATTTGATGGCACAGCAAATACATGTAAATTTGCAAAGAATATATACTCTGTTGTGTTTATTACATACATCTCATCACTGGAATATAGTGATACTTAGATTCATTGTGAATATGAAAAGGCATCTATTCCCCATCAGCCTGCTTACAAATAGGTCAATCAAGTAGTGTATAGACAGAATAAAACTGTCAGAGAATAAATAACAGATTGATAAAGAATTTATGTAACTATGTTAACCGACACAAATACAATGTACTTTTAATTAGCAAAAGGTTAGTAAATTCAAAGTATTAAGTCGGTCGAATGATCTGAGTTTGAAACTAGATGACATTCTACATTAACTTACTCTCATCATAATGTTTCTCTTTTAATATAATCTTTTGCTAAGGGAGTTTCAATATGTTTTCTATTAAAATTTTAGGTTTTAAAGTTTTTAATCAAGTTGCAATTTTGTGATTATAGAATTTGTAAATGTACAGGATTCTAAGCATGGATCACAAAGAATGTACACAGAAACATGCAAGTAGGTGATACCTTGTTCGATGTTGGTGCTATGCTCTCTGTTGGTTCAGAGAGGATTTTGCTCCACTGATTTGACGGCAGGTTGATCTAGGTCACATTTTAACAAGTTTCATTTCTGCTAACAGACATGTTATCATTCTCTAGAGCTTTCTTCTCCGCACAGCATTTTCCGGGTGTGTGTGTGTGTGTGCGGGTGTGTGTGTGTGTGTGTGTGTGTGTGTGTGTAAAATGCCACTCCTTTAAAATGCTGAATATTCAATAAACAAGGTCACTTTTAAAAGCAGGCCCTTTTGTATTGATAGAGCTGTCTCTTCTGGCTTGTTTCTCTTAAAATATTGGCTAATGGATGACTACAGGTGATTTTTAAAGTAAGAGCATTAGTCAGGGATTAAAGTGCCATAGCTTCCCTTACCTGTGTGAGAAGATGTCAGCCTGATTTGTGATGGATGATCTCATGTAAGTTTCGGAGCTTCTCTCTTTTCTCGTATGCAGCATCTTTGGCCGCATGGGAAATAAAATCAATATATGAGGGTACGATGTGTAGCATAGGTCTATTAGAATAGCTTGTAGACTCAATAGTTTGAAAATAGTCTCCTTGTAACAAATGCCACAAAGCCATACAAAAAAAAAAAAAAAAAAAGGTTAATTCTCTAGTTTTCAGAATGGCAGGCAGGTGGCTGATAAACCTTTATGTGGTTCGAGGGTGGAGGGGGAAGACAGCTCAGCTAGTTCACCTTCTTAGAGGAGTCATTTAGGGAGACTTCTTAATGGAGTATTATCAGTGAATTGTATCTTTCCAAAGCACATGTCAAAGTTCTAACCCCAGTATCTCATAATGCGACCTTATTTGAAAATCATTTCATTTCAGATTAGAAAACGTAAGATGAATGGAGCAGGGTGGGCTTTTATATCTGTGTGGCTAGCATCTTTATGAGGGATCATGGGAGGAGGCACGGTGACAACGCCACGTGAGGATGGAGGCTGAGGTTGGAGGGTTGCATCTACAAGTCTAGGAATGCCAAAGATTTCAGCCATCACCACAAGCTTAGAGAGCAGCGTGGAACAGATTCTCCATCAGAACCCTCAGAAGCAACTCACCCTGCTGACACCTTGATTTCTCACTTCCAGCCTTCAGGACAGAATAAATTTCTGTTGCTTTAAGCCACTCCATTTGCGGTACTTTGTTATAGCAGCACCAGGAGGATTATCATGTTCTAAAATGTGGAAAGAGAAATGAGATGCAGAATTTATTAAATAAACCTGCAATTAAGTTATTAATATGTACCTTTTTGTATAAATGAGCAGTGAGAAGCATATGAAGATATCCTCCTCCAAAGACCTCATGGTACAATCTAGATTAAAATTCAGAAATACTGATCATTTTTGCACTTGTATTCACACATATTGCAGTGAAATTTATATAAAGAAAAATATGGTGCAAACAGGCCATGGTAACCTTTATGCCATCTTCAAATTTGTTAAGTGATAGGATATATGGCCTCCGTAGGCTGAGAAGAGAAGTAAGTGTTGAGAAAAATAGTCAAAATGTGATGCTCCCTACATCTTTTATAGCCTACAAGAACCAAAATAAAAGTGTGAGGCTAACATTCTTATAATTCAAAAGTGATGGGTAATAATGTCTCCGAAAATAGCATTGCCAAGTACAAGGATGGCTCTGAGAAGGGTCTTTCTCCATGCCCAGCTTGGGCTCTGGACTCAGGTTCTTGGCTTCCCTTGCTCGAAGAATTGAGCAGAAAGCCTTAACCCCACGGTGAGTGTTTCAGCTCCAAACAAGAGTTCATGGACCCAGGAAGTGAGCAGAAATTCAGTTTGCTGAGCAAGCAAAAGTAAAGCTTTCACAGCACGGAAGGGGACCAAAAAGGGCAGCCACTGCTGGTTAGGGATGCCTGGGCATATATCCCCAAGTAATTTCCTCCCTTTCTTGATTGTTGGCCAATGGAAGGTGTATGTTTTCAATCTCTCTCCAAATGGCGGGGTTTTGGATCCTTTTCATCTTTTTTAAATCATTTTTACCAGGCTGTGGTCCAGGAAATTTACTCATATGGTGTCAAGGCTCTTCAGTTTCTGAGCATTTGCCCACTAGTTCTGAGTAGGGAGAGGGCTTGTGATCATGAGTCCCCCAGTTTTCTCTTTCTGGTGGTTGTTTCCGAGTTTCTATGGAACTGGCAAGCAGTATCCGGATGTGATTAAAAAATAACTTTCAGTTGCTAACTGAAACTGTATGGCTGAAGTACTCGTGTTGCCCTTTGCCCATGTTAAGGGGTCCAAAATTTCCCCATTGACCCAAAGGGTTTTATTCCTTCAATAAGAAATGTATTCCTTTTACATAGATATGTGTAATGTCACATACGATTTCTCCAAAAAGTCATCAGTCAGCAGGGTGGCCAGAGTTGGGAGAACTGCTTCTCTTAGAAGAGCTTTTACCTTTACCCATTAAAGTTATCCTTTTCTTAACAGTACATAGATGAAAAACACGTTGTGAGGAAATAGGAGTGGAAAAATATTCAGAAAACAGAAGTCTGTTTTATTGAAAAATGCAAAATTAGAACATAACTTCTGAACTGGGAAATGTTTTGATTCTCTCATTAGCATGATGCTTTACTTACAAACATTATTTAAATGAATAAATAAATTACTTGGTTGATTCCACTAGTTTTTTTCTATTGCATTTTTCTTTGCTGCTTAGTGATTTAATTTTCCTAAGGTCATTCCAAAAACATGGTATATATTATGAATAATTGTTTAAATTACCAGTGTTTCTTCATATGAGGGTTGGCTTTTCATTTAGTTGTACTTTAAGGACATTAGTGAAGAAAATCTCACAGTCCCATGGCAATACAATATCAAGAATTTTTTGATAGAAAGATATTACAGAAATATGAATGCCTCATTCTAAAATATCTTACATGCTAAATATTCTAAAATATGTTGTCTTGGAACTGTTAACTATAGATGAGAAGATGATTTTGAGGTAATATGGTTCATTTCCTTTACATTTTAGATATGTGGGGATAAAAAAGGAATTCATGCAGACTAATATATTTTGATTACCCATGATGTGGCAGGCTGTGGTCCAGGAAATTTACTCATATGATTCCAAGTAATCCATAATGTAAGATTAGTTATCTGTAATTAATAAATTCATAAGCCGAAATTCAGATAAGTTAAGTGACATATCAAAGGCATGAAGAAAATAGTGGCAAATTGTACAGGCTCCTATTTCTCCATACTATGAGCATTGCAAACATTTAAAACAATAGAAAAGTATATCCTCCTGCTTTCACCTTCTTCCTTTGCACTAGATTTCACTGACTCCTCCATTCCGCAGCTTTGGTAAAAGAAAACATTGATGCAATATTCTCTAGATTCATGTAGATAAGAAGTTTCAGGGATTTGTGCATAAAGTGAAGTTATCTGATGGACAATGTGTATAATATAAATTAACCAGTGTGTACTAAAAGAAAAAGGAATGTCTTCTTAGAGGTTATATGTAACTTACATGTTCACAGGATTATCACTCATGACATTGAAAATTAACAGATGGGATATCAGCAGGTAGTTTATCAGGGAATGAACCAAATGTAATTTCTGAGTAAAACTGAAGTACATTTTCCCTTTGGTAAATCTGGAGTCAAAGGGCATTAATAGATAGGAGATAGTATAACCCAGCAAATATGCAAGGACACAATAGATAGTGACTGTAGTAAGGGAATTAATTGTCAACAAGGGAGAATTGTGCTTGTCGTGGCTGTGGAGTTTGGTGTGCCCTTTCTCTTCTGGGCTTGCTAGATGTGAGGAATGCACTAGCAAGTCTATGGCACAGACACTTAAGCTTTCAGAATTGAAGAAACATGCAACTTGCCCAACTACTTCAAACTCTTCATGTATTTTTTATAACGGTGATTACCTACTGTTTCTTTTGATCACCTTTAATTATAGGCAATCTTATAAAACATTCATAATTAAAATAGCTGATACAACTAGATAAGAGAAGTGCATCATCATCATCTTCCCAAGACATAACATGGAAACATGGAAACCCAAAGTGGAATCCCTGTGGCCTCCACACTGACTGTCTCTCTTTCCACTAGATTGGAAGGCAAACAGAAGGTAGGAAGATCGGATCATGCTGGAGTTGTAGTTAAGAACTGAAACTTCAAAAAAGAGAATGAAGCTTTGAGTCTTGGCTCTTCCATTTAATAGCTGGCTTATTTTGTGAAAAATACTTATTCTATTTCTATGTCCTCATTTATGAAATGAAGATATGCTGGTTAATATGTGTCAGCTTGGCTAGGCTATGGTACCCATGTTTGGTTAAATACCAGTCTAAATGCTGCTGTGAAGGTTTTTTTTTGTTTGTTTGTTTGTTTGTTTTTTGATGTGATTAACATTTAAATCAGTAAATTGAATAAAGCGGATTATTCTTCATAATGTGGATGAATGCCATCCAGTCAGAAGGAGGTTTTCTCTTTCTTGTAAAAGTAGTAATTCTACTTAAAGAATTTAAATGTTGAAGTAATTGAAGTAATTCTACTGAAAGACTCTAATATATATACCTTGCCCAGTTTCCAACCTGCAGATTTCAGACTCCAGATCACCATCAACGCTTCCTTGTGTATCTAGCCTGCCATCCTGTTTACAAATGTCTGACTTTCAGAGTCCACAATTGGGAGATCCAATATCTTAAAGGTGAAATATAATACCCTCCCCGTCCTCATTATTTTATATACTAAATGTAGTGATTATATCTAACACATGGGGTGGTTGTAAGGATTACATTATTAATAAGTAAAATTCTTCGAGTGAGGTCTTGTGCAAAAGTAATGCATCTGTTAGTTAATATTTTATTTCTATCTCCAGCATTAAGCACTGCGTCTTGCATAAAATAGGTGCTCCATGAATATGAGTTCAGCTTAAGTTTTATATATGAACCCTTCTTGACCTAACCAATTTTAAGTTTATCCTTAAAATTTGACAACTAATAATTACAAATCCATTCCTTATGAGAATTTGCTGCCATTTGAAAGTAATAGATGATCACAAAGTCCAAATACTTGTATGCTTTATTCATGCTATAGGAGGAAAAAAAAACCCAGAAGTTTTCAAATTATATAGATATTGAATGAAATTTTAGTAATTCCTTTAGAGAACATGAATCTGAAGAAGTCACAATAAGTCTAGATTTTCTCATCTCCAAAATCGTTATCCTGATAAATATCTCATAGTGGTACCGTTGTGAAAGACTTGGTCCACCTCCGTCACTCAAAATTGGCAATGTTATATTTATTTTTATTTATGAATTCCCAGTTTATCCTAAATTGGTTTGCACAGAGAGCAATTAAATCCAGTTACATGATCTTTTACATTCAGAATCCCTTGTTTTTACTAGCCCTAACCATGTTAGCAGATATTCTAGGGAGCATTAGGTGATGTGTAAGCATCTCAATGATTTCTATTAATAATAGTAGGTGATTTGGTAATTAGAAATAGCAGAATTTGTTGCCATTTGAAAGTAATATGATGATGACAAAGTCCAAATATTTGTATACTTTATTCATGCTATCATAGAAAAAACCCAGAAGCTTTCAAATTACATAGATATGGAATGAAATTGTCACATTATAGAAACAAAGCATTATTTTTAAGAAGTATTTTGGCCTATGGCTCAAACAACCTGCTCAATGTTTTACTGATTACTCACGGACATGCATTTTTCAATAGACTTTTGCTACGAATGATCTTCAAATACCCTAACTTTACATTAAAGAAGTATCCCACCTTTTAATTGAAAAAAATCAATACCCTTTGCCATGGCTTTATTAATGAAACATCTTTAGTAGCAATGTGAACTGATTTTATGAAGATGTAACATTCAAGCATTTTAACAGAGCAGAAAAATATTCCGTCAGACCCATTGCCTCATTGAGCACTTACATTTGCATAGCATTTTGTATCTATTAAAAGTGTGATGATCACTTTTATTAGTTAGCAGTGAGCAAGGTCAATATTATTTCTAGCATTTCCCAGAGAAAATATTTGAATGCAGAGAAATAAAGAGATTTCAGCCATGTAAGTAAGAAAGTGGTGATTTGTGAGTTTCATTGTCAGCTAAAAAGATACTGTCAAATTATGGGACTCACTTAAATTGACAACCAAATATATGTTTCATTCTCACAAAAAAAAAATGGGAAAAATGCCTGAATTCCTTCTGTTGTAGTGCTACTTTTATTTAGAGGGAAATGGAATTTTTTTAAAAAAACTACAGCTAAAACTCTTAACTATGACACATATATTTGTTAGATCTTTTGCCTCTTACCACATAGTTCATACTCAAAATGTTCTAGAACCAGTAGGATATTAAAAAGTAGGAGGAGAAATTAGAAACTCTAGTGATTGATTTAGGACCGAACTGTAGAGCATCTTGTTAGATACACATCCAAAACTTTTAAAAAAATATGCATTCACTGTGTTTTGTTCTAAACTCTAGCAAAATCTACTTGCTAAACAAAACATTCAAAATATGCTTTTGAAAGGAGTGAGAAAGTGATTAGCTAGAGATTGGTTTTGGTAAGGTTCATAAAAAGTATAAAATTTCAAGAAAAAACAAAAATCCCAAAGAATATTTCCTGATTAAAAAATAAATAATTTACTTTGGTATAATGCAAGATAGCTACAGATTTTAGAAGTAACAGACATTACAAATATTATCAAAACTCAGTAGCAGAATTCAGGAGTTATTTAGTATTCACTGTGACAGCAATGCAATCTTCTCTAAACTATCTAAGATTGTGCTAACTCACTCATGTTTTGGAGACATGCGCTGTCAGAAGGAAATATGTAGGCAATCAGTAAGCAAAATTATTATTAAAAAGGAGTAAGTGACGTACATAAGCACGTGTTGTAAATGCCGTTATCTTAAAATCTTACCTATTTAAGTGTTCACCATTTGTTTTGCAAGTGTACTGCTACCACTCTGGGTTACTATAAACACGAAATGATAGTTTATTAGCAGAAAAGGTATAGCACAGAAAAAGCAAGACATCCTTTAAAGTCAAATTATCACCGTAATTTTCATTTTAGTCTACTTAATTCTCCTTTTCCTTTAGGTCTAGATTTAATCTTCTAGGATTCAGAGATTGGCAGTCCCTATCCGTACTTTTGTATATCCCAGAAAAACACTGGAGTGGAAAAAAGAATGAAAAAACTGAAGACTCATCTCTTCTGTGTCACAGAATAATTGACTGACCTTTGGCAAATCTATTAATGCACTTAACATTCAGTTTCCCCATTTGCAATGTAGAAATAATATATTCCCTGTGTCTCAAAGTGTGTTCTAACAAAATTATAGTATTTTAGAAATGGACTAATGTCCAAGCTCCATATCTAACGTCTAAGAACATCAGTGGCAGACTCAGCTAATGAGATGGAATCCATCAATTTTTTCCCCTCTGTGGATTTTCAGATATCCACCTATCCTAGTATTTTTTTTTCCTTTAGGAAGAAATAAAGTGTGTGCATGTGTGTGTGTGTGTGTGTGTGTGTGTGTGTTGTTTCACTAAAAGTTCTTTTTTTAATATCACTCAAACTATCAAAGATTTATGGAATCCCCACTATTAAATGCCAATGTTTTGATGTGGTGTCAAATCTGCTGATGTTTAGAGGTAAGGCTAAAAAGGAAAACAGAAGCAAAAAAATATTATTATTCAAAAATATTAAATGAAAACATTTTATGTTAGATATTTTTTACTGGAGACAAAAATGTGCTATCGTATGACTTTAAACAGGAAAATGGTAGAATCAGATCTGCATGTGTCACTTAAAGAGAACATTGCAAAGGGGCTAGAGGAAAGTCAAAAGAATGTTCCATTAATTCCATGAGACGTAATGGTGGCTTAATGTAGGTCATTGTCAAGGAACCTGGAAAGAAGAAAGGAATATTTAAAAGATAAGGAAGAGGCAGATTTTACCATACTTACTAATAGTTGGCTATGGATTTTAAGAGTGAGGAAATAGTAAAAAATAATACTCAGATTTCTCATTTAGGTAACTGATAGTGTTTTTCATGGAACTTTGGGCCAGAAGATCAGGTTTGGAAGGAAGTAGAGTTAATGCATCCAGTTTGGACCTGTGTAGTTTGAGATGTCCATAGAATATAAAGAATAGGTATGTGTATGTATACACGCTCACACACACACATAGTTGAAGATTAAGAGAGAGATTTGAAACGGATGTTAAAAATTGGGAATTATAATCTTACGGAGAATATCTTCAGCCTTTATGGTGGAGATTCATTCAGTTTAGTGTCTATTGTGTGATGAGTCCTGATTAAGATATTGGCTTCATTATAAGAGAAAAACAAAATTCAAATGTTGTTCCTGCTCTCATGATTCTACCTTATCACTTGGCGTGAGCACGTATACTAAGAGGAAAAGGCTGGGAGCAGAATTATGGGAACATCAAAATTTCAATATGATTAGGATAAAATCAATAACAATAGAAGTCTGACATATTCTTTTCACTCTGTGTACTTTTCATTTTCTATTTGAATCGAAAGTAATTATTTCATCACTTTTTGTATGAAAGTTCATAGATCATGTTAATTCACTACTTTTCAAAAAAGCTATTCATTTTTTTCATATATCATTTATTGACATTCTGTTATTGTAGGTAAAGATTTGTTTGTTTTTTTTCTCCTCATCCCCACTGTCCCTCTCCAGCCGCTCCCCCAACAAATCCCAGTGTGTGATGCCCCCCTCCCTATGCTCGTGTTTTCTCATTATTCAACACCCACCTATGGGTGAGAACATGCAGTGTTTGATTTCTGTTCTTGCGTCAGTTTGCTGAGAATGATGGTTTCCAGATTCATCCATATCCCTACAAAGGTCATGAATTCATCCTTTTTTTATGGCTGTGTAGTGTTCCATGGTATATATGTACCACATTTTCTTTATCCATTCTATCATTGATGGGCATTTGGGTTGGTTCCAGGTCTTTGCTATTGGAAACCGTGCCACAATGAACATACATGTGCGTGTGTCTTTAAAATAGAATGATTTATAATCCTTTGGGTACACACCTAGTAATACGATTGCTGGGTCAAATGGAATTTCTATTTCTAGGTCCTTGAGGAATCGCCACACTGTCTTCCACAATGGTTGAACTAATTTACACCCCCACCAACAGTGTAAGAGTGTTCCTATTTCTCCACATCCTCTCCAGCATCTGTTGCCTCCAGATTTTTTAATGATCGCCATTCTAACTGGTATAAAATGGTATCTTAATGTGGTTTTGATTTGTCTTTCTCTAATGACCAGTGATGTTGGGCATTTTTTCATGTTTGATGGCCTCATAAATGTCTTCTTTTGAAATGTATCTTTTCATATCTGTCTTAAGCAAGTATTATTGAGTGCTTCCAATTTTAATTTTAGACATTGTCCTAGGTATTGAGGATAGTAAGATGACTAAAACGTATCTGTGCTAGGAACAAGCAAAGCTCTTCTTCTATTGAAATTATATAATCAGTTGCGTTTTTTTCTATCATTATAGGGATTTCGGTAGTACAAAAAAAATCACATATCAGGGATTCAAATGACCAGAGTAATGACAATAAAGCAAAACATTTCTGAAAAAGAAAGTGGTCCTGAGGTGACCATTATGTCTATTTCACCTATTTATGATTCTCTCCCTATGGGTGAGAATGTGTGTCTCCCTTTAAGTGAGACACAGTTATGTGATATGATTTGGCCACAGAAATGTGAGCCTTTAAGTATTAACTCACAATTCAGCATGCTCTCTTCATTTTAGCAATGTTCCAGATACTGAGAATCCCCTCACTTTGAGTCTCCAAGTCAAACTCTCCTGCTGACTCAAGAAGGATAGGTAGCATGAGGTAAGTAAGCTTTTGTTGTTTCATACTTCTAAGTTTGTGGGAGTTGCTTATCTATTCTGATGGATGTAGAGGCCAGATTACAAATTTCAACCCCTAAACTGGTTTATTTTACAGTTTTTGACTAGGGATTGCTCTGCTTATGCTATCAGTAGTGGAGAGAGAGAAATAAGGGAAAGAGGGGCATGAGGGTAGAAATCGTCCTGCTTTTTATGTCAATCACATTGATGATTGACTTGAGAGTTGTGCTATGTTTTCTGTGGCCAGCATGTACTTAGCTAAAGTGTTTGAGTAACATTCCAATTTCCCCGTGAAATAATGGAGACTTGAGAAACACGGCATTGAAGTGTTGGCTGAGTCATTGATGGATGTTCTCCAGAGCCAGAACTTCACTAATGAAATAGTTTAAGTTTTTTGATAATTGTTTGGAACATTGTAAAAGAAAAGCATAGTAGTTGATGAAAAGAATTTTTTTTTCATCTATATGCAGTATTTATTCAATGGATGTAACATGTCCTGACAGAAATATTGTACTAATTTTTATTTCACCAATTTGAAGATATGATATAAACATCAAATATTTGATACTCTTGCTGTTTTCTTAATAATTCCCTGTTTATCAAGAGTCTCTTGAGAACCAGATAATATCAGAAAAAGCTAAGTGTTTATTTTCATTGGCTTTTGCAGACATGTAATGGTTCAATGTTTTAACCTGCAAACCTATTCACCTCGGTGTATTGTTAGTTTATATATCACCTTTGCACATATAATAAGGAAACAAAATCTTTAATAGTGAGTTGATGGCAGAGATGATAAAAACAGTTACAAGCACAGAAACATTAAGGCTGTATCATTAACTTTGAATCAGGGCAACATAGGTCAACTCACTGATATTTCATCTTTTTATTCTGCCATGTGGATGACAGCAAATCTTTGGTGGTTGCAATCAAGAAAGCAAGAGAGAGAATAAGAATCCTGAATCATCCATTAGGGTAGTAGACGAGAAGTTCAAAGCCTCATTTTTTAAAATGTTAGAATCTTCTAGAGCAGAAGTTCCTAGCTGGAGTGATGTTGCCCCCAGGATACATTTGGCGATACCTAACAAAAGTTTTTGTTTTCACTGTTGAAAGCCTGGATGAGTGCTACTGGCATCTAGCACGTAACCCAGAATGTGCCCTAAAATGACAATAGCACCCAGATTGAGGAACACGTCTAAACCAAGCTATTCATTTTATAGAAATTTTATTTACGACTCATTCATCTAAACCAAAATATTTATTAAATGCCCCATTAGCCAAGGGCCTATGCTGAATATATAAACTACCAAAATGAACCCGAATAGTTAAAATCCTAGTATCAGGGGTTTGGGAGTAGAGAAGGAAGAAAGACATGTTGTAATCTGTGGAAATCCTTTACATTTCCCTTTTATTCTACAAAACCTGACATCTGTAAGCCTAATAAATATTAAGGAGAAGGAATAAATGAAAGCCATTATTATTCATTAAAATAAAAAGTTCCAAAGTATATCCAACTACTTATTTATTGAGCAATATTAAGTTCCAATACACCTCTAAATGTTCACCATATGGAGGCTAATAAAAGAAGCAAAAATCCTCTTCTCATGAAACTTACGTTCTAGAAAAAGGAGGTATAAAAACTAAGTTAACAAGTAAGTTATACCATATGTAAAGCACTTGGTCAAGGAGTAAGAGCTGAAAAGGAAGAAAGAGGTTATTAGCCCAAAGGATTGATTTTCAGCAGTAATTCCTACTAAAAATTACCTGAAATCTTCATGAAATCAATGTTTATGATGAATGGAATACTTAAGATAGAGAAAAAAATGAATCAAGAATGAGGGTTGGGAGGTCTAGGATAGAAGCACAGTTAAAATGTGAAATACAGCGGTCGGAGGATAAACCAAGGAGAAGGTGACATCTGAGCAAGTGCTAGAAGTGGCAGAGACAGCAACACAGACAGCTATTGGGGAAGCATTCCAGAAAAAAAGAATGATGAGTGGCATACAAGCCATCAGTCTGCCTGGAGTAGAATATATGACAGCAACAGACAAAGCAATGGTTTCCTAGAGATAGTGACACTGCAGGTCTAGAGTGTGGAGTTCAAATCTCACAGCTCATCTTTGAGACTGGTCTTCACTCAGACTAGGTCGGGGAGCCATTGGTTGTTTCCAGTGGTGAAGTGACGTTTCTGACTCAAGCTATCACACGATCATTTTGATACGGTGTTGAGTACAGTCTGAAGCAGGAGACATGGAGAAAGGAAAGCTTAGGTCCAAAGGGAAAGAAATGAGACTAGTTGAGAGGCAACCACCCCCAGTTCCCTACAACTTGCGATGGTGTCGCAGACCAGGGTGGTAGGAGGGAGATCATGAAGAATGTTTAGGTTTTGCATATAGGTTGACGTATTTTTAAGGTAGAACTAAAAGAATTGCAAGGGGTGAAGAGAAATGTGAAGTACAGGAGAGGGAGAGGCTCATGGATGCTTCTAAGATTTTGGTCCTGAGCAACTGGAGGCTTGGTTGCCATGCGTAGAGACAGTATAAATCACTAGAGAAGGAGGCTACGTTGGGCGTGGGAAGCTAATATGAGGAGTTTAGATTCAATATAAAATTTGCTGTAGGTCATCTACCTGAAAAGGAACAGCAGGATTTGAAAGTCTTCTGAAAAATTTGGGGCAGGCAGGCAGCTTTCTCACAGCAGGTATCTAAAGTCTGTATGCTTTATGATTCCCCCTTTATCGCATTTGTTCCCCAGCATCTCCTTTGCATTTCTTGTTTTGAATAGACTAATTTTCACATATTATATTTGTGATTGTGCCTTGTCTTAAGTTTGAGCTCTGGGACAGGTTTTATATAATATAATAGCATGATCACTTCAAGTTTTGTCACACAGCAAGGTTATAAATACTGATTAAAGCATGAACACAATGCTTCAGAGGACCTGACAATTCAGGTTCTGTAACAGTAGCCTGGAGCTCACCAATTTGGGAGTGAAATTATCTGACAGCTGGAATAATGTATTTTTATACAAATTCAAAGACTTAAAAATCTCTTTTCCTCAATATCTAAAAAACTCTAATAGCAAAATTAATTACTTCCCAAGTTTAGACATGTCTATTAATTAAATGGTCCAAATTATTATGCAGATAAGAAATTATATAATTTAACTGAATTATATTGTCAGGTAGTATTTCTAGAAAAGTTTACCAAAAAAACAAGTTTTTACTTTTTATTTCTACTGTGTCAGACTGAAGTAATTATATGCTTGTTTTTCTGTCTTCTGTTGTGTTTATTTTGTTGATTTGTTTTTCTTTTGTCAGGACTACATGGATGCTAGGAGCAAATTGCAGTTTAAAAAGAAATCCTTAAATCTTTTGAGTGTTTCTTTATCTAGAAGAAACATAAATTAGTATCTGATTTATAAACTGATGCATCTTGCTTATTGGTCTTCGTGACTTACATGACGTCTTGCGTCAGGGAGTTTGTACAGAACTTGCATGCTTCCACTCTCAGCAGTCTTGTTTGCCAAAGCCTGTATTGTCAGACCCACTTATAGTATCTTTCGTCCAATGATAGTGAATGTCATTGCACTTCCCCATTTACAATTTCAGAGTGGGTATGGCTAGAAGTATGAGAGCAGTTAGCTAGCCATATAGAATGCATAAACTTTAAAGAATACAATTTGTCCTCTGATGAACATAGAATTAAAATATACTGTCGAATTATGTTGTCGAATTATTGATTCACCCTCTTTTATCATCTAGTTTCATGTTTCGTGAGCATAAAGCTGATGGACATATTAGAACCTTTAATGACACACCCTCCTGAAGAAACATGGGGAGAGCAGATGAGATTTCCTAGAGGTTTACTTTGTAGAAATATTCTTCACAAACAGTTCAGGGATGTGCCTTATATACCACAATACAGTTTAAAAGCGTCTTGAAAACTACAGCATTATACGTTGACACTTCAGGCTAATACAGAGTTTTCTTCTGAGTGCCTGGCACTGCTAAGATGTTATAAAGAGTAGTGTGTAGCCCTTCATAGACAAGGACAAACTTGGGAAATTTTGCAAGGCAGTGAAGTTTCTTCAAGGTATGAACCTAACTTAACATTAAGATCAGAGAAACATAAAGCTCTTCATTTTATTTTTCTTCCATTCTCATTTTAAGAGAAATATATGTGAATTCTGTTTTTGCAGGGCAGTACATTTTTAGGGAAATTATTTGGTAATACATTAGGGCTATAAACCTACTTCCTCAGCCCTCTGCTGATGACTCTTTGTACAAAGTGTAGTATCTGTTATATCCTGGGTGTTATGAAGAATCAGGAATAAGGTGAGAGGAGAGAGACAGAAAAAGAGAGAGAGGAGAGAGAAGAGTCTTAGTCCTTTCTGGCTGCTATAACAGAATCCCATAGACTGAGTGGCTTATAAACAACAAACATCTATTATGGTTCTAGAAGTCTAAGAAAGTCTAAAATTAAGGCACTAGTACATTCAGTGTCTGGTAAACACCTGCTACCTGGCAAATAGATGGACATATTTTACTTGTGTCTTCACATCGCCAAAAGGGGAAAGAGGCTCACTGAGGTCTCCTTTATAAGAGCAATAACCCCATTCATAAGGGCTCAACTGCTATGACTTACCACCTCCTAAGTCTCCACCTTCAAACACCATCCCAATGGGAATTAGATTTCAACATAGGAATTTTGAGGGAAGACACACAATCAGTCTACTGAAGAGAAACAGAAAATAAAACTCAATTCCCATCCTAAAGCTGGGAAGAAAAAGACAGTCTCCGTCATAGTCCACCATAAGAACATTAAACCAAGGTAACAAATTATTTGACAATATCTAACACAATCAAACCAAAGATTAAGAAAATTTTGCAAAAACAGTAAAAGATTATGGGTTAATGTAGCACTAATTGTATGGGACTTCTTCATATTGTTAATTATAATTGGTATCTGACCATCAGTACCAGGTATGGAGCGTATGGCTTTAGAATATATAAAATTAAAAAGAAATGTCTGTCATTGAAAGGAGAAGGTTTGTATAGAAACTCTAAAAAATATAAATTTACCACTAGATTTTGAGAACTAAAAATAAAATTTAATGCCATTCATCCAACTTAACAGATGCCCTTTTAGCCAAGGGGACCCCAGAGAAACCTTATAAACTCGGTGCCTGGCCGTGGTGGATGGGAGGTCAGACACACCTCATGATGCTCACTCCCCTTCACTGTTTAAACACAGAAACCATCATTAATGTTAAAATAGAGGTCATAAGATGGAAAGAATGGGGCTGGGCGCAGAGACTCTGTAATCCCAGCATTTTGGGAGGCAGAAGTGAGAGGATCACCTGAGGTTGGGAGTTTGAGATCAGCCTGACCAACATGGAGAAACCCCATCTCTACTAAAAATACAAAATTAGCTGGGTATAGTGATGCATGCCTGTAATTCCAGCTACGCGGGAGCCTGAGACAGGAGAATCGCGGGAGCCTGAGACAGGAGAATTGCTTGAGCCCAAGAGGTGGAAGTTGCAGTGAGCCAAGATCACACCATTTCACTCCAGCCTGGTCACCAACAGCAAAACTCTGTCTCAAAATTTAAAAAATTAAAATTAAAAAAAAAAAAAAAACAAGATGGACAGAATGGGCCCTGTGGAAGCAAGATACCAAATTATAAAGAACTAAGGCCATGCCAAGCAAAACTTAACTCATGTGCTCCTGTACTTTAAGAGTAAATGATGTTCTAATTGCCACAAAGTTTATCATTTTTTCTTTTGCAATTAAACAAGCACTGACATTAAGATAATAAATGTTTAAAAACTTGTAGCTAAACCCGATGCTGATTCCACCCTCCTGTTCCACAAGCCATAATTACATGGTTGACTAGATAAGAGATTAGTTTCAATTATCTTTCTCCTGATGAGATGACTGACCATGAGTGGTTCTGGCCAGTTTACAGAGGCTACACACTTGCATATCTCCCTGTCTTTGCTTTACCTTCTGATGTATAGGGTCTAATTGTCATATATGTAAATGTTAAGTCTCCACCCCAAAGTAAACATGGGTTATATATAACACGTATGTTTATTCGGTATGCATGCAGTAGGACCCTTTCATGAATATTCATAGCTCTTCCTACACCCTGTTGAGTATGTATACTTGACCAACACATTCAGCATAAATCCCTGTTCCACCCTCCCCTCCTTCAAAGTGCCTGCCTTTTAGTTTTCAGCCTGAGGCTCTGCTTCCTAGCCTGTCAGCATGGTAACCCTGCAGGATGTAATCTTTTATAATATATGAAGTCTCTTTCCTAAATGTATAGCTTTCATTATTTTTCAGTTGATAATTGTCATATTCAATGCTTACATGCAGCAAAATAAGTATGTCTCTTTCTTTACACAGTTGTGCCTTAGTACCTCTGGTGAGTGGTTCCAAGGCAACCCCTACTTCCCCACAGCTACCAAAATCCAGAGATGCTCACATCCCTTATATGAAATGGCATAGTATTTGCATATTATTTAAGCACACACTCCCCAATACTCTAAATCATCTCTAGATTACGTATAATACCTAATACAATGAAAGTCCTACGTAAATAATTATTTTATTGTATTCTTAAGGAAATGATAACAAAAAACGTCTGTACACATTCAGTACAGAGGAAACCGTTGTAGGTCTAAATATATTTTTGGTGCTATGTTGATTGAATCCAAGGATGTGGACCTTGCAAATACAGAGGACCAACTGTATATAAAAATTTTAGTCGTAGTTTGAACTGACACTTAGACTGTGATATGGATAATAGATGGGTTTAACATTCCTGTGTGATTTGTTAAATTTGAGGTAACAGTAACTTTAAAAATTTGAAACTATAACTTATTCCCTTTTTTCTGTATCTCAGTACATGTATTCAAAAGTAAACCTCTTCTGTAGAATGGAAACAGTTCAGATCCAGACATGTCGTAGATCCATTCAGATCCTCTGCAATGTGTATAAGCCCACTCAAAATAAAAGATGGCAAGGCTTTGAAACAATATTCTTTTATCTTTTAATCTACCAATACCTTGCAAATGCAGTATTTCGCCCACAGTACTCATACAGTGTGTGCTCAAAATGCAAGAATGCATGCATATTTAATTTTTATGATGTTCATAATATTTATGTTTGCTCTGTGATGAAACTTGTCTGTAAATCAATATTAACGTACCAAACTTTCTGTAATTTACTTCAAACACTTCATAAAATGACAATGATGTTTCATTTCTGTAAATCTTCAATTCTTAACTTCAATTCATGACATATTTAATTTAGTCAGTCAAATCAAATATTTAATTTCAAAATCAAAAATTAAGTATGAATATTGATTTAAACATTTATGACAACTTAAGTAAACTATGCTTAAAGTTTTTTTAAAAATGCTTTACTACTAACCTATTATTATTATTAAAAAATTATTATATGTATTTTATTTGATGGAATAAATATTCTAAAGTTGAAGATAACCTAGGCGGAAATAAAACCACAACCTATGCAGAAATCAAACCACTTTAAGTTCACAAATGCAGTGTCTTTTTTAATGTTACATTCACAATTGCAGTCTAGAGAACAAGATTGTCACAGATATGGCCTCTGGTGAATTGTTAGCTATGTGAGGAGGATTTATTGCAATTTCTCATGCTGTGATTTAGATTAAGCAACTTAAAGCTTCAATTCACAGGCACTTATGAATGTTCTGTTTCAGATTTACTTAAAAGAATCTGTTAAACTTCAGACTCTTGTGTGAAATATCAGAGGATCCCATTTATTTTCAATGCTAAGGTAAACTTTAATATAACATTTACCATATTGCAAAAATGCAAAATGAAATTATTCTGCTGTTGAATTTTGGTAAACACCTGATCTTACCTGATTTAGGTGAAGATGGGGTTAGTAGAAATCATGATATATATTCAAACAGTTAGAATTTAAAGGTTTATACTATTACCCATCTCATGGTAAATAATTTAGTCTCACTTATAACAAAGAATTCTTCTGTGATTTGTGTCCCTTCGTGTAAAAAAAAAAAAATCACACACTTCAGGGAGTTTATCAGGGTTTTTCCACTCTTAAACTGTGATGTCGGATGTCATGTCCTTTTTGTCATTTTTCTCTGAGCCTGTTTCTACATTCCAAGATTTGTGAGAAGGTTGGCCTGCTAATGCCCATCGGCATACTAATGCTTTCCTTCTGAACCTTCTATTTTCTCTCTTGGTCTGTTATATATAGTCTACTCATTCCACTGAAGTCACCTATGATGTCATTATGACCAGAGTGTACTAAAGCTCTTTACAGGACAAAGCCTCTAACTTTTGTTATAAAAGAGAATAGCAGACTTTTGTTCTAAGGTGCGCTTTGCAGTGTCCATCCCAAAGAAGCATTAATTTATGTTTTCTGGATATTACAAATATGGGTACTACAGATCTTTTGGTGGGTAGGCTTTCGTAGGAGTGGACTGGGACTGGATTGAATGAAGAGACAGTGGTAGATGCTATACTTTCTTCTTGCATATTATCTGTTCTTACATGCCTAAGAATGGCCTGTGATTTCTTTACCCAGTAAAATATGAATGTGTAAGTCTAGCAACGGCATAGGTAAAAATATTTCCTCTTCAGGAAGGTATAGTAAGAACAGAAATATCATACTCTTACAGGTGAGAAAACATGATTATTAAAAATCACTGCAATCCATGAAGATTTGTAAGCCAAGATGAAGAGTTTTGACTTTTTTTTTAGTATGATAGAAAATCATCAAATTGTTGAGAGTGGATAAAGGAAGAAACTGGTCAGGCAGCCAGTTAGGGTAGGTCCTTGAATTCTAAAAAAAAAAAAGAAAGAAAGAAAAGAATAGCCTGCAGGCACAGATAAGGGAACTTGCACTGGGGGGCTTGCCAAAGACATGCCCACAGCCACACAGGTAAGAAAAGCTACACAGGTGATTTTCCCAGACACGCCCACAGTGGAAAATTCCATCCTCTGACACATGTGCAGTGACAGTAATAAAGCAATATGGAGTAACTTAAGCTAAGGAAGGGCCTGCATGCGCACTAGAAGGATGGGGTGGAGCTATCAGAAATTTGCACCTTATGGAAATAAGATGCCCAGCCCTCATCAGTTTCTTATAAAAGCCTTTGCATTCAACTGTAAAATCAGCAGCCGTCTTCTGGGTCCCCTCTTCACAACAGAGGGCTTTCTTCTTTTGCTTATTAAACTTTCATTCCAATCTCATCCTTAGTGTCCACTTTCCTTAACTTTCTTTGTCATGAGACAAAGGACTCTGGGTACTACCTTAGGCAACCAGAGACTGCTACACTGAATTGCATTGGTGAGACTGTAGCATTAGGCAGAGGAGTAATTTAATATATTTTATAATTACAAAGATCTGGTAGTGACAATATCAAGATTAGATTAGATTGTGTAGAATTAACAGGGAAGGTAAGAGGTCCAGTTAGAAGGCTGTAGCTTATTAGGAAGGTAACGGGATGGATTGCTGCAGTACGGTAATAATGGAGACGGAAGTGGAATAAGGTTAGGAGGTATGCCAACAAGAATCGCATGGAACTGTATGGTGCATAAAAAGAAAAAAAGAGAGAACCCAAGTACCTTCTGCTTTTGGAACTCTTCCTCAAGATAAAAATTATTGTTGGGAAAAAAAAGTAGACCTTCTCATTGCAGATTTTGCAAAATACAACATATGTTTCTCTTATATTGCCATAGTACAGGTATATTTCCTTTTGCTGCTTATCTTTTTTAAAAATATAAACAAATGAAAGTATTCTACCTCCTTAGAAATGAAGTATGTTTATTTCCATTTCTATTTCTATTATAGTTTGCTTTTCCTCTTTTCCCTGTTCTTCCTCAAACTTTCTTTTTTACCTTTCCTTCCTTCAAATTCTACATGCCTGGATATCCACCTCTGTAATCCAATTTCCTTCACTTCCTCCTTTGTATCCTCCTTTTCCACCTGCCACAAGTTTGCCTTTTGTCATTTACATCTTGTTTTCACATTCTTCCTAGATTGGTAAATATGTCCCTCAATTAAAGATTCTGCTAACAGAACAATTTTTTTGGTTTAGTCCAATTTAAGAGTAGAGGACAAGAAAGTCCACCTAATTATCTCTATTCTAGAGAAATGGAAGTTTGGAAGTTTTCTGCAAAATGTAAGTTCACATCCTAATTTTGCAATGTGGCCCAGTCTATTTCTAGCATGTTAAGGTACAGAGGAGTAGTTAAGTGAAAGAAAAGATGGTAAGCTGAATAGCACAATATTCACAGCCACTTTTCACTGTGTTGCTTTTTCCTCTGTTTCTACACTATCACATTTTGAACTGATCTTAAGTGTAAATGCCAAAATCAAAATAAGAATGATTGCTTATAACACTTATGCCACTCTTTTCTTCCAGTTATTTTAGTAAGACTTTCTGTCTACACTACAGGCATGAATTTATTTCTCCATTTTTTTTTCTGGAAATCACAGTAACATACTGTGATTTTAGGAAAGACAAAATGAATAACAGAATCAATAAAGAAAATATTGCTTTAAACACACACACACACATACTCATATTATAGCCCTGTGGAAAATCCATTTTTTAAACATGAAACATATGAGAAAAATGCATTTCTTCATTTAACAAAATTTTATTGAGTTTCTACTATGTAAGAAGCACTGTACTGGGTGCTGGTGATTCAAAGATGAGTAAGACAGATATAGTCCTGTTTGTGTGGATTCTTAGAGTGGACTAGAGAGTTTTTAAGAAAGCATATCACTTGCAAGGCAAGGTGGCTCACGCCTATAATCCCAGCATTTTGGGAGGTCAAGACAGGCTGATCACTTGCAGTCAGGATTTTGAGACCAGCCTGGCCAATGTGATAAAATCCCATCTCTACTGATAATACAAAAATTATTCAGGTATGGTGGTGTGCATCTATAATCCCAACTACTCAGGAGGGTGAGGCAGGAGAATCACATGAACCAGGGAAGCAGAAGTTGCAGTGAGCCGAGATTACGCCACTGCACTCCAGCCTGGGCAACAGAGTGAGACTCCACCTCAAAAAAAGAAAATTAAATAAAAAAAAAAAAAAGCATGTTACTGTTACCATTATGTCTTTTGCAGTTTAGGAGGTGTAAGGACACATTCAGGCCATTGAATCTCTTTGTGAATTTCTAAATATACCCAGAAGTCTGGAAGACTGAATCTGTGGATTTTCTCCCAGCACTGTCAAGAGGAAAAGGCAAGTGTTAATTTAATATTTGAGAAGGTCCCAGATATTCATTCTTTTGAAGTCTAGCTTGCTCAGCACTTTCCACGAAGAAATACTTTTGCTTATATTTTGCCGTCTGAACCAGATCATGGTTTTCTGGCTATGTAATGCCTTTATATGAGCAATATTGAAAAGGAATAATAATCTTAAGTAATCGCCAGTATAATTTCTTTATTTCCCAATGAAAAATTGTCATAAATAATTATGTTCTATATTATGTTAAAAATGAGTTATTTTCTTCTCACATAAACTAAGATTTAGAAAACGACACGAGTAATATATTTCCATTTGGAATTTTTTCTAACATTGAGGATAATGATGATACTGTTGTTTCCAACAGAGTAAAAATCAAAAGGGGAAAAAAACGCTTTCTAGTTTTCTAGTGTTTAATTGCTTTTTTAAATGGAGGCTTTCCATTAACTTTAATTAAACATTTAATAGAGATTGTAGCCAGAAAATGTATTTTCCCATTGAAATTAAATTACTTTCCCCAAAGAAAACATAGTGGGTGTAAAACAGGGTGGTTTGGATTCTCAGTAGAGTGCTCTCTGCCTCCTTCCTCTTCAGAGTAATTACTGACCTGTTATTAACACTCCAGGGAAAATCCTTTTGGTGATTTACATTTCCGGATCACTCTGCTTTGTCTGCCACTTCACTAAAGATAGGATTTCTCCATTGTTCAGCATGTGCAGGAACAGATGCTTCAGCTACTAATTCTTTGTCTCATTTGGAGCATTAAAAAATGAGAGGCTAGTTCCTGCACAGATCAAGCCTCAGCCTCAGAACCTTTTATATATTTTAGAAAGAGAATTTGAGAGCCTCTCAGTGACCAGCAGGTTGAATGGAGGGGCACAGATTTTAAATTCTAACCCAAGTTCTTTTTACATGTCTTTGTAATCTTTCCCAACTTAGCACCAACTCATATTCTCCAGTTTTTGTCAATTCATTAAATGCTGATTTAGAGTTTTATGGCAACATTTGTCTCAGATGAGAGCTACGGTAAAGCTCATCATTAAACCTTATAATTTTTAGTGCTGCCGATAATTTATGATTCCATTTGAAAATCAAATCCACCACAATAAATTGTCTTAAGACTCTGAAGATACATCATGTAGTTAGCTTCTTCTTGCAGCATTATTTATAAAGATAGGATGCGACTTTATGCTTGAGAAATATATTTTATTTAGAGCACAACAATGCATTGATAGATTTATCGTAAATTATCTCAAAAGAAGGAATATCAAAAGGATGGAACACACATAATGACCACGCCATACACAGTGGCACCAGGATCATTTGGAAAGGATAACAGATACTCAGGAAAAAGAAAAAATTGTTTTTCGACTTGACTTGAATTGTATCATTAGTTGCTATGCAAAAAGATATTCATAATCTAGCTCTAATTTACCTCTTGTTTCTCAGCCAAAATTCTGAAACTGATTTTTTTCTTATGAACATTATACCACAGTTCTACTAAGACACTTACTCTTTAACCCCTAGACTACAATATTTTCATGACTGTCTTCCATTTTTACCTACATCCTGACTACATTCTGTACATTGTTGATTAAATAAGTTATTTAAGGGGAAATATGAATGCAAATCCACAGTGCTGATTCAAGTATTTCAGTGGTTTTCTATTCCTTATAGAATAAGGTTCAAGCACTTTAGCAAGACAAAAAAAGAACCTTTCCTGCTTGGTATTATTATTCTCCTTCAAATCAAAATTTGCCATGTTGTAGAAAGTACTTATTACGCCAACAGTATTTTTCTGTGCCTTACCTCATTATGTTGTATATCTCTTTTCTTCCTATGAATATTTATTATTCAGCTGCTCTGCTGAAACTCTTGTGGTCTGTATTGGGTGAGAAAAATTGGACCTAGTCTCTGATACTGTGATTCTTACAGTCTGATGGGGGGGACAGATATTAATTGAATATTCACATAAATACATATAAAATCACAACTGTGACAAGAGGCATAAAAGAGGGGAACACCATGGCATTTCTATAGACCAATTACAAAGGAGTTAGATTAAGTCAGAGCAATCGGGAAAACTTCCTTGACATGGAATTTCAGAGCAAAGATCTGAAGTATATAGATGCTTTCTTTGCCATGAGAGAAGTGGAAGGACATTATAAACAGAACCTTACCTACTTTCTTCCAGGCTTTCATTGATTTACTTGAACTTCCTTCTCTGCCTGGAGAAAGTTTTTTTCTCACCCACTTCTCCCTTTCACATGACTCAAAATGTACATCTCCCAGAAAACACTCCTCACTCTTTTCTTCTCAGACTAGTTAACCCCAAAATGGCACATTGTTCACATTGTATCATTTCTCTTTTATGATACTATCAACATTATTTTATAATTACTTTTTAATAATTGTGATGTCTGTTGAGTGAAAGTTTTTCAGGACCATGTCCTTTAATTTTTATCTGAAGTAGGACATGTCAAGAAATCAATATATGCTTGTCGAAGAAAGCAAAGAAGAAAAGGAAAGTAACTAAATGGAAAAAGAAGAGATATCAGGAGTGTAAAGAAGGAGATGGGAGAGGAGGAGAGGGAAGGAGGAGAGAGCTGAAGAGAGAAGGAAAGAAAACACAGAGCAAATGCAATTGCCTAAATAGATGCTTTCGTTTTCTATTACAAATTCACCTATTCATTCATATCAAGGAAAAATTTGGGCCAGGTGTGGTGGCCCATGTCTGTAATCCCAACACTTTGGGAGGCCAGAGCAGGTAGATGGCTTGAGGGCAAGAGTTTGAGACCAGCCTGGGCCACACAGCAAGACTCTGTCTCTACTAAAATAAAATAAAATAAAATAAAATAAAATAAAATAAAATAAAATAAAATAAAATTGTAAGGTCGGCTGCCTCGCCGGGAGCTCGGACACGCCCACCCCTCCCTAAGCCTGGAAACTACCTGAGCCTTCCGCGCTTACCTGAGCTCTGTCGCGTAGCTTCCCTAACGCCCACCTCTGCACTCCCCGCCCAAACCTGCACTCGGCACCTAGCCCGCCAAAAAACCCCGCCGAAATTTAAACAACCCTGCTTCCCAGTATCCAATTGATTGCCCCATGCTTTGTTTCCCAATAGCCAATCAATTGCTCCTAATGCTCACGCACTGAAAATCCCGCCTACCTACCAGTAGCAGCTCGCCCTGACCAAGCTCTGTTTCCCAATACCCAATCAATTGCCCTGTGCTTTGTCTCCCAATGTCCACCCGATGGCCTCTGACCCCTATAAAACTCCTTGCCCTGAGAAGTCAAGCGCGACTTCTCTGGCTCCCCCTGTCGGGACCACAGAACCTCGCCCGGGAGCTTAATAAATTGGCATTCGATTCTCCTCAGCTGATTTCAGTTTCCTCATTTTAGACTCAGTGATATTCCTTACAAAAATGATCAGGAAAAAAATAAAATCTAAGTGTCTTTAGAAGTTCACTTTGATTTTTCCAACCAAATATGCTCTTTTTCTACTTAAAACTTCAAGTATTTACACTTATTACACTTTGCTTATACTTATTATGCTTTGCTCTGTTCTGCTTTATGACTTTTTTTCTTTCTTTTTTTTTTTTTTTTTTTTTTTTTTTTTTTTTTTTTTTTTTTTTTTTTTTTTTTTTTTTTTTTTTTTTTTTTTTTTTTTTTTTTTTTTTTTTTTTTTTTTTTTTTTTTTTTTTTTTTTTTTTTTTTTTTTTTTTTGCATCTACTTATGTCTAAATGATTTCAAAATCTTTGAGAGTAGGTTCCTGGTTTTGTTATCATTTAATTCAATATTTTTATATTTTGTTTATTTAATTCATCAGATAAAATGAAATGAAAAAATGTCTCCTTCACTTTCTTCCTTTACTAATACACTTTCTTCTTATGTTGAAGTCTCTTCAACTCTTTATTGATCTCTAAACCTTTTCCCTATATGGACAGGAATGAAGTACGAAGTGTAACAACTCTAAATGCAACACTTAAGGTTGCCGGACAAGTTTTAGGGACACGTTTCTCAGCCAGAGTTTTAAAAATCATCACTACTGGTGTCATTCTGGGCTGGATCGTATTTTGTGGCGATAGGGGCTGTCTTAAGGCTTTGCGGATGTTCAGCAGTAACCCTTGCTTCTGCCCACTAGGTGCCAGTAGCAGCCCTCCACCACCACCACCACCCTTGACACCCAAAACTGTCTCCAGACTTATTTGCCAAAGGTACCCTGAGGAGCAAAATCAACCTTGACTGAGAACCACTGCTTTTAACTAACAGAGTCCCATTTTTGCAGATATATTTAAAAATAATTTTTAAAAGCGCCATGTATTTTCAAGGTGATTTAATGTATGTAGAATGTTTACTAGTCTGGCACAAAGAAGATACTGCTTATTATTATAATTATTACAGCTCTGGTTTTTTCCCACTTCTTTCCTACTGAGGTGTGATAACATATTGTCCTTTTAGACTAAATCACCGTATTGGCCCAATAATGCAAGTGAATTATTTTTAAAGATTTTAAAATTCATTACTGTTGTTAGCAGAGAGTGGAAGGATAGAGTGTCAAATTGGTTCCCTCAAATTTTATTCTTATACAAGTATGATTTGAATTATTTGCCTCAAATTATAATCTTATGTGTCCTTTTATTATCTGACACATGCCTACTCATTCATCCTAATAGTGAGATTTTAAAGTTGATTTATAAATGGGTCATGGTTGACTTGATATTTCAACATGTGGGAGAGATTAGAATTATTGGCAAAGCTATACTTTCACTTCCAGATCATTATACAAATGTTGACTAAGGCAAAAACATCCATCCAAGTTCTGATTTTAACTTAGTTCTTAAACTACTTGTGGTGCAGAAATTTGTTCAAAATTGCTAAAAGCAGTAATTGATTCCTTCTGACCACATTTGTATATAAAGCCCTCAAGGAACTACTGTATTGGCTATTAAAATGAACATTTTGCTCTCAAGATATTTCTATCAGGAGAATCTTTTCCAATGAAGCAAAAAATTATGAAACTCCCTAATTTAAATCAACATACCCAATCTTGTTCTACAATGTTTAAAACTTCATAATAATTACTTGAAAAAATATGTGTAATTTTACTCTTCCTAAAATGCATATGCTTCTTAGTTTCTGTAAAGTCTTATATGATTTATTATAGTTTCCTATTCTCTTCCCTCACAAAGTTAATGCAAAATTTTCCATTGTTTTGCAACACCACTGTCAGTGCTAAGGACATTTGTATTGCTCTTGTTAAAATATAAAGGAAAAAAATTTCAAAGGATATACCTCCAATTGGTGACAAAAATAAATTAGAGAGATAAAGAAATATGTTCCTTCAATTACTAATTGTGGAATTATTTTTAATACATTAAAATGAAAAAGTTTTTTATTTTTATCCCAGACATTTAACCTTTTAATTTACATGCTAGTATTTTGCTTTCATTTATCTATATAAATAAACATTTTTAAATTGATATTTATTTCCCTAATTTGATATCAGACTGCTCATCAATATAGAATATTAACTAAGATTAAGGAAAATTTGAGAAGAGATATAAATCATAAGCTGGGAAAATATTTGTGATTATTCAGATCTTATCCAATCATTAGTAAATGAAACAGTAATGCTTGAAAAAAAAGTTTTAAATAGATTCAGAGCTACTTGATATCTATGATTTGAACATTGTCTTTGTCTCCTGTTTATGGGTCAATTACATTTGCAACCTATTACTAAATTAAATATTCTAGAATATTTGACAGATTTTAGAAGTCCTTTATTTTAACCTTCTCATCCGTCTTTGGTAGCTCTTATAATAACATGATGCTTTTACAATATGTGAAGATGCCGAGTGTATATCTCCATTTGCCCAGTATCCCTTGCATATACTCCCAGTGCCCTGTAATTTCTACCACAGGCTTTAGTTTTGTTTCTAGTTCGATGCACAATTCTTCAAATATTGAAAAGAAACATCAGAATAGGCATCTCAAGTTTATTCAGTTGCTTTAAATACAACAGTTTGAATAATTCAGGCTGATCCTTTCTTACAGAAATATTTAAATTTGCTATTGTCCATTCTATTCCTTCAAAAGGGCTGTACCAGAACTGAACACAAAGTTTCAGGCATGGTTAAACATTTGAGACATTTCTGCCCTTGTTTTGAAAATTGTAATTATGTTTAAGAAACCAGCCTGAAGTTTTATTAACTTTAGGAAAAATTCAGTTTGATTAATTGTATAATAGTAATAGAGTTTCTACTGTATACTTGCCACTATACTAAATGTGAAAGTTAAAAGATGAATACATTAATCTTACTATCAGGTGTATACAATATAATTAACTAATTAATGTAAATAAAAGGTAATAGAGAAGTAGAAAGGAATAAATTTTGTTGGTCAAATAATTTTTTCAATATTTGCTTCAAATATTGAAATTTGCTTCAAATATTTGCTTCAAATAAATTTTTGAAGCAAAAATAAGGATTTAACATCTCATCTAAATTCTGGCAGATTAATGGACCCTTTGTTACAGAAATAAAGCACATAAAAGAATAGCAAAAGTAAATAAGTTATTGCTGTCAAATTACAAATAGTAATCTGTAGGTTATAGATTGTACACATAGAATGGTAACAAAAATAATAAAAGAACATTTTAGAAAGATTTATATACATTTGGTAATTTTTGGTTGGAATTGTTATAAGTAAAATTTTGATGTCACAAAAGAAATAGCACTCAGATAAATACTCTTAGCAAGGGAGTTGACTTCTATAGAAGGATGTGGTGTATGGATGGAGCAATGGTGGCCACACTGGACAAGTGGGGAAGGGATACTTATGCTTGATGGAGGTCGTCCCTACTGCTGTGTCATTCCCCTATTGGCTAGGATTAGAGGTACAAGCTAGACTAATTCCAACTGGCTATTTTAAAGAGAGCAGAGGTCCGAGCTGGAGTGGCAGGGTAGATGTTTTGGCAGGAAGGAGGTTATGCGTAGGGCAGAGCAGGTATCCAGGGGTGACCTAGGTCAAAGAGGGTGACAGGAGCAGGTGACTGGAGCAGTTGACCAGGATGAGTCAGGATGGAGCTGAGGGCCGGGGGAACATATAGTGAAATACTGATTAGAACCGGTGGAGAAGGTTGTTTATTGGAATTACAAGGCAGCTAAACTTTAAAATAGAGAATTAAAGAGTAAGAGAGCTGAACATATTGACATACTTATTCTTTGAAGGGAAACTTGGGGTTCACTATAACAAAAGTGTCAGCAAATGTGGTCTAGACTGCAGACTGGCTTAAGCAAAACAGCCAGAAAAACTAACAAAAAATATTGACAGTCCATGAGTTTATTTAGCTTAAGTTACCATGTCATCCAGATGTCCTCACAAGTATACGAGGATCTGATCTCCTTACTGCTTTCAGTCTGCTTTCCTTCATGTAATTAGAACCTACTGGGTGATAAAATGAGTCAAGTAGTATAGTTTTACATTTTTGCAGTGTCAAACCCAGCATGAAGGAAGTTGTCCTTCAAGTTTGAACAAAACTCCTGGAATAGACTCTTATTTCCCTACACTGGATTATATGCATCTCTCTGTACCATCGCTGTGTTTATGGGATAGGGTATTTATTGGGTTATATCCAATCACGTATCCATACTTGTAGACAGAGAAGAAATGAGATAATACCAACATACAAATTAAAGTTTGAGTAAAATTATCCCTCCATGCTCCCCACAAACATCAAGTTTCTGATGGCAAAGGAACAAAGAATAGATTCTACTTGGCCAAAGCTGTAGGAGGAGAGGACACACATTTACTGTGAGATAATGTTTTTTCCAGGGATACGCCAAGATCATCTCTGTTATATGAACAACTATTTATTCCATGATTATGAGCTAGATATTAAGCATTATAGTCTTATAGGAGCATTATAATCTCATATATATGATATATAATATTATATGAGTTTTATAATTATATCTGTAATCCTGGTAAGTTTTCAGTAAGATGTGCAATTTTGTCTCCATTTAATAATTGACAAAAATCAAATCCATCCAAACGTATATGAAGAATGGTGGAATTTGATGCAGCCAATCTTATTAAAATTGGTACTTTTTCTAGATATTACAATGTCTTTATAAAATAATTATATTTATTTAAAATATTTGTTTGCTATACCTAGCTTCCAAGGAATGGTATAAATCAATTGCTCTGGCTTGACTGTCTTCTCCAAAACTCATGGTGAGCCTTGGTTGCTGATGTGGCAGTGCTAAGAGGTGGAGCCTTTTAGAGGTGATGCGTCATGAGGGTTCTGCTCCCAGAAAGGGGTTACTTCATTCATGGATTAATAGATTAGTGAGTAAATAGATGAGTGGATGATCACAGGAGGGGAACTGGTGACTTTATAAGAAGACAAAGAGAGACCTGAGTTAGCAAGTAAGCAGGCTCACCTCCCTCACCGTGTGATAGCCTGCATCACCTAGTACTCCTCTGAGAGTCCCCACAGGAAAGAAGGCTCTCACTACATGCAATTCATTGACCTTGAACTTTCCATCCTCCTGAATTGCAAGAAATAAATTTCATTTCTTGTCAATTACCCAGATTCAGATGTTCTGTTATAAGCAACAGAAAACAAACTCATGCATCAACGTTTATCAGCTTCAGCTGCACATTACAGTTACATGGTAAGGTTTAAAAAAATCATGACTTCTCATCCTTATTTTTAGAGATATTAATCTAAATTAATAAAATCTGTACATTAGGATGTCTGAAGCCTGCTCATGTGGTCAACATGGGCACTAAAATTTAAGACAACAGCTATAAAGTACAAAAGGAAGTCTAACACAGCAATCTCACCCTACTTCGCACCTGGGGTTATGAGATTCCGTGTTAGTGGTACAGAAGCACAGCCATGATACTGGCCCTGTTGAATCTTACACAATGACTTTTATACGTAGATACCATAACTAGAATCTTTACTTTTTCCATTACATGGTGCTATGATATGAATGTTGGTGTCCCCACCCCTGCCACCAGCCCAAATTCTTAGTTAAAACTAATTTGCCTCCATAAATGGGATTAGTGTCCTTGTAAAAGAAGTTAAAGGGTGCTTTCTTGTTTCTTCTGCCAGGTGAGAACACATAGAAAACGCTCTCTAGGAAGCAGAGAGCCACAGCGAACAGCAAATCTGCCTGCACCTTCATTTTGGACTTCCTAGCCTCAAGAACTGTGAGCAATACATTTATGCTGTTTATAAATGATTCCATCTGAATGGGCTAAGATGCATGATTCTTTTACTAAGCAAAGTTGAATGTAGTGGAGAAAATATAATCTGTACCATGCAGTGTTTGTCTTTCTTGGCCTAAGAACAACCCGCTTATCCCCCACCCTAGTGTGATGATTGACAGAGAAGGAAAAGGAAAGAGAAAATAGTTGTTTGTTTTTCTTTCTTTATGGTGTTCTTCAGAAGTGTTACATTTTGCTATCACTTGGCCAGGACACCTTAAATCCCATAATGCTAAATGAGCGTTTCATTATCTGCATTGACCAAGTCTTCTCCTTTCTTCCATCTGTGTTCCTCGAGCAGAGCAGGAAGCTGTCTTCTCAGTAACCTATAAACTCCTTAGTATTGTCTCAGTAGTTTCTATCATAAAAATTCCTGACTCCTTTGAAGAAGCTGATTCTGAGAAGACAGAGAGGGATAATTATCTCCTGACGTCTGAAATGGTGTGATACTGTTTTCCCACCTAAATTAAAAGGCAGAGGAATGTAGACAAATATAGCAATGTAAAATCTAGTTGGTAAGACACTTAGCAATGAAGTAAAGTGAGACTTGGAGATCAATACACATTTTGTTTTTTATCATGAGTAGAATAATGTGTAAGACTTCTTGAGTGACTGCCTAAAAGCTATTTAAATTGTTGCTGAAGAAAAAATAGTCAGGGCTTGGGTAAAAATTAGCCAGTTTTATTTTCAGATAGTGTCATACGTCCCTAGGACAGAATTCCAGAATATTTTATTTAAATGTATTAAAATGTATGATACTATATGGTATATTAAATGATATTCATAATCTCATACACATTCTTATAATAAACTACAATAAAGCTAAAGTTTAATGTATTTCTTCCTTTCCCTGTAGATGCTATTTCCAGGAAGAATTTATTCAAACCTTTTCTAAGGTGTTACAGACCTTTTTAAAATATTTAGTAGGGTGTCACTTCTTTCAGAGTCAAATAAAAGTGGGGCTTGTCTTTAGTCCTTTAAACATAAAAGAGGCAATATCAGTAACATAATTCTGTCCCTTAGAAGAATGTTCTCAAATTATCAAAATGAAAAACTTCCTCCTCTAACTGAACTTAGTCTGCAGACTCTGGAAACAATGTCAGCCACATGCAGTATTTCAATACCA
This sequence comes from Alouatta palliata, assembly GCA_004027835.1. Lineage (NCBI taxonomy): Eukaryota > Metazoa > Chordata > Mammalia > Primates > Atelidae > Alouatta > Alouatta palliata. The sequence goes on along the minus strand of PVKV010000667.1, from coordinate 143,533 downwards.
TAACAATGTTTATGTAGGCTATAATTGTTTTCATCCTCCAAATCAAGAATCATGTGGTCTCATTCGGTAAGAGTTACTTTCAACTCTTTAAACATCACATATCCATTGAAAATATTAGCTACAAATGCAATTCAACATGTGTATTTTTTAGTGCAAGGAACAAGGAAAATCTCAGTCAGTGAGAGGATCATGATTTCCTTCACATAACTGAGAGATATGGAATGAAACTCTTAATGTGGACCAGGATTTGAGCCAGGCACCAAAAACACAGGTAGACTCTGTAAGGATATGTAAGAACGTTTTCCTGTTATTTATTGAACAAAGGGAGACACTGGCGTATTTTAAGCAGAAGAGTGGCACTAATTCATTTATATCTAATAAGACTGTTTGGTGAATAATGACTTGGAGAGAAAGCTATTACAAAAATGACAATTTCTGTTTAAATGGTTTGGAGTTCCTGTGGACACTGACCTCTCCTCATAGGTTAATTTTTAAAATTACATGATTACTTATTTTCTTAAACATTTCTATTAAAAAACTCCCCATGCTTTCTCAAGAATCTTAATGTTCAGCAGCCTATGAGGCATTTACATGGGGAAGAATCAGTAGAATGTAGTGGAAATGTATGAGTAAAAGTATTTGAACTATTTAAAAAATATTGAAATAATTTTATGTCTTTCAAGTTATTTGCCCAAATTTGGACTTATACGGCCCTATGCTTCCTTGAACACAGATAGAGTGCCTCTAGGTTGCTCCTGAAATCAGATAAAATTAGGATTCACTTTACTTGTTAAAGACTATGTAAAATGAAGCCAACTGCTCTCATGAAATACATCATCAAGCTGGGGGTCACTACAGGAAAAAGACCAATCCATTACAGCCCAAGACCAAGTTCCATTAGAAATTATGCATGGAGTAATTGCAAAAGGTCATCATGGATGATATAACATAAAGCAAACTTTAAATTAATTAAATCATTTGGAATGTATATTGTCCCTAATATGTACTTGGCCATGAGCTAGTTGTTGGGTATAAAGAAATAAAAGACAAATAAATGTTGCTTATGAAATTTACATCAAGAGCATAATTCACCATCTTCTTTCCTAAAAGAATAGCTGATATCAGGTCAGGAAACATTGTGTACCCAGCGGTTATAAATGCTCCTCTCACTACAAGGAAATGAAAGCTCTGGAAATGAATACATCTAACAGAGGAATATTTCTAGGTCAAGATGGTAAATAGGACACATGCCTTTCCTTCTTAGACTCGTTTTATATAATAAGAAAGTGAATTTTAGGCCAGGCGCATGGCTCACACCTGTAATCCAACACTCTGGGAGGCTGAGGTGGGCCAGTCATGAGGTCAGGAGTTTGAGACCAATCTGGTCAACATGGTGAAACCCCATCTCTACTAAAAATACAAAAAATTAGCTGGGCTTAGTCATAGTAACAGGTGCCACTACGTCTCAAAAAACAAAAAAAAAAAAAAGAAAGAAAGAAAGTGAGTTTTGAAAAGAGTTTAAGGGACAGAGAGAAAAGAGGTGAAAGGGCAACACGTGTGTATGTTGTTAAAGAAAAAATGTACCAGAAAAAGGCAGATAAGACATTATTTAAAACTATTGCAATAGGAAAGAGAGATTGGACTCAACTCTACTAAAACAAAAGACTGAAGAAATTTTAAGCACTGGGAAGCTAGTGGAGAAGTACTCGAGAATATTAGTGGGAAGGTTGATCAATGTGACTGTCTGTGTTTGCTCATTGGTATTTAGCAAATCTGAGCTCCACCTTCCCACACAGACTGAGAGACAAGGACACTATCTCCTTCTATGATGACACTTTGAGAAGATGGCTCCCAGGTCCGTAAGAAAAATATCCCTGATTGTAAAACTGGGACAAAATTACATTTCAAAGGAGCTGAGAATGAATGTACAAGGTTTCTAAAGTAAATTCTGCAAGAAAATGGAGGGTGGAGGCCTATAGTCAGGAAGAAAAATGGTTTAAATTTTAGCCAAGCTAGGGGAAAAGATAAGACCATTTCGATCAATGGGTGTGGTTTGCTTTTGTTTCTGTTTTGCCCATTTTCATTCCAAAATGAGGCAAAGGCAATGAGAGAAAGGAAGTTGTGGGTTAATTTTGAGAAAAATAAATGCAAAAATTCTGGATAACTCATGAGCAAACGAAGTCCAATATTGTATTAAAAAGGAGGAAAATTGAGCAGAATAGAGTCACAAAAAATGGGCGTAGCATCACATGCCTGGCAACAATGCAAATGAGTCTTTCCGTTAGTAATAGTATAATGAAAGTGTTATATCCAGCAGTTGTAAAATGATTCAATGGCTTGCTCAGGATCATACTCCTAATAAATGGTAGACTTGGATTTCACTCCAAATGCATGTGTTTTTTCCTTTTAATTTTGGGAGCATTATTTTTCTCACAAATAGAAAATATTTGCTTGCTTACAGAATATTTTTAAAGGCTCTATATAATTTAATACTAGTACTGTAAGGCAGGGTTAAGTTGCATATAGATGTAATTATGTCTTAAAAGTTTATACGGTTTTTAAAAAACACATACAAATTGTGTGTGTGTGTGTGTGTGTGTGTGTATATATAATTAGTCACAAAAAAAGTCATTACATTGAAGTATATTGTAATTAGAGGTCTAATACAGTGACATATTTTTTTAGCCACACGGTAAATGCTGATAGAATGAATAAAGTCTATTGTAGAAGAGAACATACATATTTTTACTACAGCAGGCAGAGCTAGAAGTAATAGTTCAGAGTTACAGGGAAGCAGATTTCGGTTCAACCTAAGACACTGTCTAAGAGTTTCCTATAATTGGGCTAGTTGCCTGTAAAGAGTTGAGCAAATAATTTTCAAGCCAAGGGTTCTGGCATTCTTTGTGAAGGTGAGAGAGACCATTGCTGTTTGGGAGAGTCTTGGATCTGTCCCCATATGGGGCATAAAACGAAAACTGGAAAATAAGAGTGGTGTGTCATACTCAGTCATTGTTAGTTCACAGCAAGTTTATTCATTTTCTCCATTGTAAATTGCAGGAAGTGAATTAGGGTAATTAAGAAAAGGTTGTGACAAGAGTCTGAGAGCAAGTAAACTACATACTGAAAGTGGTTAGCCAGAGGGAGAAAAGGATTTGAGGAATTAGGTAACTGGATGCAGACATCTGGATAATGTTGATTGGCAGCTTAATGGCTCTTGTCTTCCCCAAATTAGGCATCCAGTGAGTGTTTCTATTCTTTTTGTTAACATGTTGGTATATACAATGTGGCAATTCTAAGGAGTGAGAATCTAGTGAGAAGACTGGGAAGGGCATTGCATACTAGGATTTAGAAATAACTGAAAGAATTCAGCATGGGAGCTGTATCAGTCTATGTCGCAGCAAGGAACAGATGGCATACTGAAATTAGGATCATCAGAGGAGACTTTAGTAAAGGAACTTTTGAAAAAGGTATGAGTATAATGTTGGAAAACCACAGGAATCATGCAAGCCCCTGCTCTTGACATTAGAGATGTTCCACCCCTACCTCCAAAAGGGCAAAGCTTACAAGTGCATGTTAGAACCTGAGAGGACAGGATCACACAGAGCAGCACTTCTTGAACCATCTGTAGTCGGGTTGCCAAAGAAAATCCGTATAGTATTTGGACACCATATAATTTATACTAAGCAAATTATTCATTGTTTTTCTAAAATTCAAAGTTCACTGATTTGCTTATTTTTGGTTGTTCAATCTGGCAACTTTATGAAGAAGAATCCATTCTGTGTGTGTGTTAGTTTTGTTTTGTTTACTTTGTAATCCTGTGCAAACAGATACTTCTGTAAAATAAAATCAAAATAAATTACTAGAAAATTAAAAATTTAAAAACACAAAATGCCAGGTCTGCTTTTGAAATTTAAACCCAGTAGACCTGCGAATTTTCTGTAAAATTATAATTAATGTTTCCAGATGCTTTCTCACCATCACTGGTCTTTAGATCACACTTTTAGTAGCAATAACGGAGAAATAGGCACACTGGAGGGAGTTTTGATTCAGTGAGGAGTGTGGAGCCTTCAGGGAGGATGCTAGGAAAATAAATTCCAATCTCACTCTTTTTTTTTTTTTTTTTTAATAATTATACTTTATTTACATATTTTTTTTTTTTAAGACTGGGTTTCACCATGTTGGTCAGGCTGGTCTTGAACTCCCAACCTCAGGTGATCCGCCCGCCTTGGCCTCCAAAGTGCTTGGATTACAGGCGTGAGCCACCACGCCCGGCCAATCTCACTCTTAACACTTTTCTTCATCTCCTGCAGTTCTCCTTTGGCCAGAAGACAAGAGAGCCATCTGATATAGCAACATAGTGGTCATCTTTCTGGGAAGAGGAGTAAGGTAAAGAATTAGAGAGAATAAAATTTGAAAGAAAGGACCGAACATATTTAGCACAGAAGCCCAAAGTTGCTGTCTGAAACTATGTAAGTTTCTGCCAAACAAAATACATCCATTTAGCAGACACTATTATGATTAATAGCTCATGGAGTCATTATTTGAAGAAACTAATTTTTGTTTCACTGAAAGACAAATCTAGAGGACCAAAGGGGTTGAGCTTTTTTTTTTTTTTTTTTTTTTTTTCCTAAACAAGGAGATACATTGTCAGCATAAAATGTGAGTTTTAGAATGCCAAGATTCGGGGTAGCTATCATATATTAAACAGTGCTATAGTCTAGATTCTTGACCAAAGAGAGATATTTAGAGAAAAAATAGTAATGTCCATTATTAATGACAAGTGTCTGAGCAATTGGTAACCTACTATACATCAAACCTTAGAAGCATAATTGTGCATTTCATATGTTTGTATTCATTTACAAATGAATTATAATTATGTCAGTAGTAGGACTGAAAATTAAGGGATACCATTATTTGAAATTCTTCCTTGTTCCATAAAAAAACAATGGGTGAGGATACATCTGACAAGAACTTCAAAAAGATGAGTTGAAACCAGCCCATAGATACATTGTGTCTGTTTTAATTTTGATTGGTTGCCAATTAAATATCTAAAACATATACAAATTTATGACACTGCAACCACATGCTAGCAAGAGGACAATCACCTACCATGTAGTACCAGCTGCTCCCTTTAGTTTAAGAGAGATGTGGACCCAACTCTTATATCAGAGTTGTTTTAATTATGAATGTTATCTTCCTGAAACTTGGACTCTTCTATGATGATTATTGAAATTGAGCAAAAATAATCCCTTCTCTTACTCTGGTTAATGTTTTGTATATTATTTTAACCACATGGAATGGTAGCAGGGTGTGTGAAATGCAGGCACCTCCAGAAGGATTAAATTCATTTAAGAGTAATTGTTTCCAATCTAGGCTATGCTTATAAATTAGGAAAGAAACTTGCAAAAAATACAAATTCCTAGGCCCCACCACCTACAAATTCTGATCAAATAGGTTCAGTAAAGAAAACAAGAGCCTACTTTTAGTGTTTGTGTTATGTTTTTTGATCCAACTGTCTTGAACCATTGTCTGATGACAAGATTTTTGAAGTCTCATAGTACAAAATGCATCTATACCATGCCAACATGTGCTTTGCTTGTTAGTACAACTGTCCCAGTGCTGAAAGTCACTTTCCCCATCGAAGCACTTAATGACCCTCAGTGCCCATTGTATTGTCATCCACACTTGAGCATTCACTCTGAATACATCTAAGTTGGAAATCTTTAACCTCCTCCCATCAAATTCAAAATACAACATAACAAAACAAAACAACTGTTGTTATGCATTCTGCATTTCATTGGCTGGTACCAGTAACCCCCATTTTTCCCAAGCCAGAATCACCTGGGTCATCTTCATCAGTATCTTCTGCTTACCTTCCAACACTTCACCAGTAACCAAATTCTCCTTAAATTCTGGCTAAGCGATTATTTCCAAGATAAAAATTCTCACACAAAAATGCTTTTAATCTTTCAACTGCTCTTAACTATTCATCAGATAAAGGTTAAGCTCCTTATTTCGTACATAAATGTAATTTCCCAATGTTTTTCCAAACTTGTTTGCCATACTTAAGCATTATTAGATATTTGATAATTTTCTTTATATCACCTCATCATTTCAAATTGATATACATTTTTAGCCTCAGAATAAGCATTGAACTGCTCAAAAAGTATATATGTTAATTGTTTTTGTATTAAAAGAAATATATTTTGGGTTTCCTGGTGTTCCTCCTAGAATTTTCTTGTATATGTATTATATTTGGAAGTGTAAGAATATGAAGTGGTTTAACATTTGCCTTTTTTTCCCTCAGACTTCTCTCTCCTCCTTTTTCTTTCTTTACCTTAATAGCATCATATCATCTGGACTTACAGAACTTCCTGAAATTCTTTCATGATGCTGGAATATTTTGTACCTGAATACTTTGTTTAGGTACTGCTTCTTGATGAGTTCATCCATGTATCTCGTGGACACTGACTAATCTTTCAAGACCCAGCAACTGAGTGGTATCCTGCATAAACTCTCTTCACTTGCTTCATTCGAGTTAAGAGAGTAGATTTGACTTCACTTTTTAATTTACTGGTCCTTCTACATAGTTATCATGGAATCTGTAATAAACTTTTAGAGAAATATTTTGTCTGTATATCTCTAGAGGCACAACAAAATATAGCAGTTAAGACACCTAGATCTAAAAGTCAAATGTTTCATTTATTTCTCAGTTCTGACCATTAAAAGCTGTGTGAAATGGAGGAGTTACTTTATTTCTCATTCAGCTAAATCATCTCCAAATTATGGGACATAACTTATTTCCATCAATTATGTAGCAACTGTGTATCAGTAACACATGTAATAAATTTAACATAGTACCTAGTACCTAATTTAGTTAGTTTCAGTACCTAGTTCAATTATTACTTTAATAATATAATGCTACAATCTACCTGAAAATTATATTTTGCATGCTTTTATTGAATATCCAGAAACTCTAATTATAGAGTTTATAGATACTGAGTTCATGTTTGTTTAAATAACAAAATAATGGTTCTCTTCAGTTAATATTTAGATAAGATAAAATATCAATAGTACTTGAGTATTTTTATATTCACACATATCCATGTATAAACTTTTTGAAAATTAATATCTGGGTCTGAAAAACAATCTATATGTCTAAATGTATCTCTAATTTCCTAAAGTTAGTTAAGGAGTGTGCATTTAACTTTCAGATGGACTTTTATTCAGTGATTGCCGAAGCTTAAATTTCAGAACAAGACACTAATTTTCCAAGATATAATACAGACATACAGAGACACAGGTATACATTCATAGATAACTTTTGATTTGGTTTTATGCAGATATAATCATACCAGATGACTCTGAATAAAGAGTTAGTTACTTTGACCAATAAAACATTTCTACTGCAATAATTCAGATTGGTTACTTAAATATGATGCTGTATGTATCTGTGAAATCAGTTTCAGGCTCAGTTTGTTAGTTGTTTTTTTCCCTAAAAGATATTACAAAAATATGATGAGAGACAGGGGTCCAGTTTCTGCATATGACTATTCAGTTTTCCCAACACCATATATTGTATAGGGTGTCCTTTCCTCATTGTTTATTTTTGTCAACTTTGCCACAGATCAGTAGGTTGTAGAGATAATGGCTTTACTTCTGGGTTCTCTATTCCATTTCATTGATCTATGTGTCTATTTTTCTTCTAGAATCATGCTGTTTTGATTACTATATCCTTGTAGTATAATTTAAATAATATCTGTGCTTGCAAAATATGTGATACCACAAGTAATGCAATGCCTCCAGCTTTGGTTTTGTTTTTTTGTTTTGTTTTTTTGTTTGTTTGTTTGCTTGCTTAGATTTGGTTTCTTACAAATTTTTGGATGGTTACTCCTAATTCTGTGAAACTTGATGCTGATAATTTGATGAGAATTGCATTTAATGGGTAAATTGCTTTGAACAATGTGGACATCTTAATGCTATTGATTTTCTAATCCATAAGCATGAGATATTTCTCCATTTATATGTGTCATTTATGATTTATTTAATCTGTGCTTTGTTGTTATTTTATAGACATCTTTCATATTTTAAATACATTCCCAGATATTTTTATTTATTTAAAAATAATTTATTTAAAATTTATATACATTGGTTTAGAGCAATTCTACTAAGTTTTTTTCCACTGGTATTATATACTAAAATCTTACTGAAGTCAATTATCAAGTCTAAAGTCTAAAGAAGAGTCTTTAAGGTTTTCTAGATACAACATCATGTTGTCAAGTCAGAAGTCTAAAGAGGAGTCTTTAATGTTTTCTAGATATAAGATCATGTCGTAAGCAAACAGAGATCACTTGATTTCCATTTTTCCAATTTGGACCTGTTAATAGGACTATGTTAATAGGTATAGTGAGAGTGGAGAAGAATGAAGCTGGACTTGGAGAAGAATGAAGCTATAAAAAAATTAGAGTGGAGAAGAATTAAGCTATACAAAAGTTAACTCAAGGTGAATTAAAGACTTAAATGTAAGACCTAAGACAATAAAGATCCTGGAGGAAAACCTAGGGAAACTCTTCTGAACATTGGCCAAAGCAAAGAATTTATGACTGATTTCAAAAGAAAATACAACAAAGACGAAAATGGACAAATAGGACTTAATTAAATGAGAAAGCTCCTGCAAAACAAAATAAATAATCAGCAGTATAAACAGACAGCCTACAGAATGGGAGAAAATATTTGCAAACCTTGCATACAACAAAGGACTAATGTTTAGAATCTATACAGATCTCAAACATCTCTACAAGGTAAAAACAAATAATCCCATTAAAAAGTGGGCAAAGGACGTCAACAGACATTTCTCAAAAGACATACAGTGGCCAGCCAACAAACATGACCCAACATCACTAATCGTTGGAGAAATGCAAATTAAAGCACAATGAGATACCGTCTTATACCTATCAGAATTACCTTTATTTAATAGTCAATAAACAACAGATGTTGATGAGACTGCAGAAGAAAGGGAATACTTATCCACTGTGGTTGGAAATGTAGATTAGTGCAAACTCTATGAAAAAAATACATGGAGATTTCTCAAAGAACTAAAAATAGAGGTAGCATTCAACCTAGCAATCCCACTATTGAGGATCTATCCAAGGGAAATAAGTTATGATATTAAAAATACACCTACACTTGTATGTTTATTGGGACACTATTCACAATAGTAAAAACACAAAATCAATCTAATTATTCATCTATAAATAATTGGATAAAGTGTGGTATATTATATACACCATAGAATACTATGAAGCCATAAAAAAGAATGAAATCACATCTTTTACAGCAATGTATATTGAGCTGGAAGCCATTATCCTAAGTGAAATAACACAAAAGCAAAACTATACATACTGTATATTCTCACTTGTATGTGGGAAATAAAGAATGGGTACCCATGGGCATAAAGGTGACAATGATAGACATTGGGGACTTCAAAATGGGAAGGGTGGGCATACAGTGCGTGTTGAAAAATTACCTATTTGGTACAATGTTTCCATTTTGTGTGATGTGTTCACCAGAAATCCAAAACCTCATCATTTCATAGTTTATCCATGTAACAAGCCTGCCCATGTACCCACAGAATATATAACTAACAAAACAAACAAACAAAATAACATAAATTTGACCAAATTTAGTTGTGTGCTTTTCTTTTGTTTGTGGTCTACACAACTTCCCTTAATAACTTTTAAATGGACATACTATTTAAATGTTGAAATTTGCACTTCACTAAATATGTGGGTTCAAATGGTCAATAGTCATAACATCCTAATAACCTGACACTTGTTCTATAGTTAGCCCTGTCATTCTGAACTAATGAAGGTAAATTATAAAACAATAAATAAATAAGCAGCAATTGCCCTTGGCTGACATAAGCACTGCTTTTAATTACTTTAAAGCAGAATTTTTAGAGCCAACAATATGAGCTCATTGTTTGCTAAAACACTGGAAAAACAAGAGCCCTCATTTTGGCTTTTAATAAACTTATAAGGTTATGTTAACTGAATACCCTAGTCATACAAAGACTGCTATAATGGAATTGTGTCATCCTGGGGATAACTATATAATGATAGCAATAACTCAATGGAAATAAAATTCAGTTCTTCAACTTGCGTGTCCTGCTGTGAGACAGCATAAAAGGCAATGACAGCTTTGATGAATGCATCTTATAAATTCTGATCCAGTTGTTCATTCTTTAAAATACAACTCTATTCACAAAATACATTTGTAAATATTTGCTTTAACGAAAATAGAACAGCTCTTAGGGCAACACTCAATTTAGCTAATATGAATCAAGAACTGACTGTGTTTGTGCATTTACTAAATCATTGCATCAAATTCTCCAAAACCAATGATTATGATTGTGCAGTATATTCCATATTCAGGGAATAACAGCTAAGTAAGTTAGCAGTCTGGTAAGGATATTGTTTGCCAGGAACACCTTCCTAAAAATGAGAACCTTGGCTATGAATCCTTCTTAGACCTACCAGCTTTTCACAAAATGTCCTTTGAAACCCTGCTCTCATAATTTACTCCTGGGTAACAACAACAACAAAAATTATACCGTTATGTAATCAAGATAGTCGTGGCTTGCTGCTTTACATTCCTCACACCTCTGCTGAAATACAAGATACTTATCAAGGTAAGGTAAGGTGCAAAGACGTAAGATACAAGGCTTAGTGATAAACCTTGTATTGAGAGTAAAGTTGTATAAAGGGACAACAAATTCTTGAGGATAATATTTTACATCACTATTATTTTAATAGTGATGAGTAATGATGGCTAGAAACTGAACATTAGAGAATAGTATGGTAGAATTCTGTATGTAATTTGCAGATATGTCCAATAGAAAGTTATTGATAGATTGGATAAGAATTGTGCAATAAAGATTTATTGCCTTAGAAACTAGAAAAAAAATGAATTATTATTTACTAAAATGAGGAAGGCAATGAGATAGGCAAAATTTATTTATTTTGTAAGAACATCAATTATTCTGTTTGGAATATATTTGTAAGGAATATCGCCAAGTTTAAAATGAGGAAACTGAGACCAGCCTAGGAAAATTAAATGCCAATTTATTAAGCTCCCGGGCGAGGTTCTGTGGTCTGGACAGGGGGAGCCAGAGAAGTCACGCTCAACTTCTCAGGGCAAGGAGTTTTATAGGGGTCAGAGGCCATTGGGTGGACATTGGGAGACAAAGCACAGGGCAATTGATTGGGTATTGGGAAACAGAGCTTGGTCAGGGCGAGCTGCTACTGGTAGGTAGGCGGGATTTTCAGTGCGCGGGCATTAGAGGCAATTGATTGGATATTGGGAAACAAAGCATGGGGCAATCGATTGGATATTGGAAGCAGGGTTTTTCAAATTTCAGCGGGGTTTTTCAGCGGGCTAGGTGCCAAGTGCAGATTTGGGTGGTGAGTGCAGAAGTGGGCATTAGGGGAGCTACCTGACGGAGCTCAGGTAAGTGCGGAAGGCTCAGGTAAGCAGGGAAGGGTGACGTAGTTTCCAGGCTTAGGGGGGGATGGGCGTGTCTGAGCTCCCGGCCAGGCAGCCGACCTTACAATATTAAATTGAAGCTGCTTATTATATGTATTTACAAGTGGTGATGTTGAGTAGCTATTGAATACAGGAATATGAATATTAGGGTATGTAAAACTAGAGGTTAGATGAGATCACTTAGAAAATAAACAGTGGAAGGAAGGCCAACATTTGAGTTTGTAAAGATGAGGAAGAATTTGTAAAAGTGATTAAGGTATAACAGCCACAGATCTAGAAGTAGAACTAAAATGAGGGCAATATACTGGAGGTCAAACAAAAAAAGCATTTTCCGAATGGAGTGGTCATCTTTGCCAACTGATCTCTCAATGAAGAGCTATAAAGTTGGATGTGGAAGAGAACTGAAAACTGGGAGTGGGATTACGCGTGTCTTTAGTGTCCTAGAGAGGGCTTTTTAGATGATGGGAAAAGAAAACTGGAGAAGGTAAGTAAAAAATCACTTTCATTCAAAGCAAGCACATAAAATAAACTTACAGAGGACAGCCTTTTGATAACAGACCGGGCTCCTGAGGACAGAGTGGAATGTTGGCTTGGAAATGGGCAGACTTCAAGTATTCCCATTACCAGTTTTCTACACTGAAAAAATGGGTTTTCTTATATGATGACTTGTATGGTTGTAGTAGTCTGGTTCTCTTGCCTAGATTTTACTTTCATGTATGAAACATCCAGTACAAAAGTCATGCTGTTTATGTTATATGAGAATTTTATTAATTATCAACTTGTTTTTTAACAACTCCTTTTGGAAATTATCTCAACTGACTAGGTAATTCAGAAAACAATCAGCCTATGTAGTTATTTACGTAAGTAATTATTTTTAATCGATAGTGAGGAAACTTTATTTGAATGTAAAAGAGTAATTTGTGTGAATTTAATAAAGCATATTTAATAAAAGTTGAGATTACTTGTCAAATATGTGGCCATACGTAAATATTTCAACCTTGAAATAGCAGCATTTATGCAGTGATCAATACACTCTTTTCTCTGCAGGTTTCCTTTATCTTCTTGCTCTGTGAAACCTGGCTGGCTCCTATTAACACTGATTTTCCCCAAAGACCTTACAAGTGCATGCTGTTTTTTTCTGCCACCCTGCACTTATGCAAGGTCAATGTACTCCTTGTGTGCTGATGCTGATCAAACTCTTCTTTGTACTTCCTCTGAAGCTCAACCTTTATGATATACATGCAGTCAGACTTTCCCATTTCTTCCTAGTTGCTGTTTCGGACTCCCAGCCCATTCCTCCCACCATTTCTTTCATCACTTGACTTATTGTCTTCCTCCTTACTTGTCTGACTTTTCTTTGTTAGCTGTTTCAGTATCCAGGTAAATGGTACATACACACAGAACTCTCATTCCCCCAGTTCCTGCACTCTATAGCTCCAACAATGATTTTTTTTTTCTTCTCCTTCTTTTGATTTTTAATTTTACCCCAGCCACCAGTTCCATAGTCTGGCAAGAAAATTTGTCATCACAAAAATATAACCCCATTTTCAAACATCCCACTCCTTATTCACCATCTCCATCTCTCAGTTCACTTGCTGTGTTTTGTCTTAGCCAAGAATTATCTACTTATCAACATTTATTTTGTTTTCTTGTTCATACTGATTATGTTTTAGTCTACTAATCACTTTTCTTTTTCTACATGTACCTTCAGTGTTTCAACAACTTAATGTTCTCATTGAGTTGCCTTATTTACTGATGTTTTCCAAATTACTTGCCTTTAAAAACTCCAACTATTGCCTTACTCAGTTACCTTTATATCATTTTCCTGGACCTGTATGTTTGAATATTGTAGGAAAAAAACTATACAAGAGTGGTGACTGAATTACCTTCTTCTTGGTGGTTACAAATATCAAATATGAACTCAATAATGCCAGTCAATACTACCATTCTTCCTTATACATAAATTAATTCCTTCCTGTATTAGGGTTCCCCAGAGGAACAGAATTAATGGAATAAATGTATATATAAAGGGGAGTTTATTAAGTAGTATTATCTCACACGATCACAGGGTGCCTTAATGGTCCATCTGCAAGCTGAGGAGCAAGGAAGCCAGTCCCAGTCCCAAAGCTGAAGAACTTGGAATTCGATGTTCGAGGGCAAGAAGCATCCAGCATGGGAGAAAGATGTCGGCTCTGAGGCTAAGCCCGTCTAATCTCTCCACCTCTTTTGCCTGCTTTATTCTAGCTGCACTAGTAGCTGATTGGATGGTGCCCACCCATATCAATGGTGGATCTGCCTTTCCCAGTTCACTGGCTCAAATGTTAATCTCCTTTGGCAATGCCCTCCCAGACACACCCAGCAACCATACTTTGCATCCTTCAACCCAATCAATATGACATTCAATATTAACCATCACACTCTATCTCAGGCTTCCACTCCCTCTTTTATGTTGTTGACCCAATATAAAAGTCATAAGAACATTGATGTGATATTAAGAGAAGTATCTTATTAACCCACTGTCAGTTTTAGCAACCTAGCTAAATTTGTGACCATATATTTTCTTTATGTCAAAGTGAAGGATACTTCCCTGTTTCCTTTAAGAGCTAAGCCCTCCCTCACTATTAATACCCCCTTTTCCCTTTACTAATGTCTTTCCAATGAAGTTCTAGCAATGATATCTCTTTTTCTCTATATTATTATCTGTATCCTTAAAGAATGAATTCAATGAATCTGTAAACATGCATTAATTATATCCATTGGGGGAGAAAAAAATAAAAAACGATAAAAAATTAAAAAGAAAATAATCTTTCCACCTGTCTCTACCTCCCAAGGGTTGGGATGACAGACGGGTGCCACAGCACCCAGCCACATTTCCTAGTTCTTCGTGTCTTAAATCATTAATTTGCCTTTTAATTCTGTAATTTAATCCAACAGGAAATATATACATAAAAGATCAAAGATTAATTTTAAATTTTAGTTAGACATATCATTTTTAAACACGAATTCGAACCACATATGCAAAAGGTTGAGTTAATCACACTCCACTGCTCATGCCACACTATCTCTGATACTTGATCTACTCTGTAAAAAACGTTTCTTTCCTCCATGTTTTGTTTCCCATTCTCCTACCCTTATGAGAAAACACAGATTTATTTTTATTTGTATATTACCATAAACTTTGTATTATTATTTTCTCTAAGTAACTTGAATTTATCTTTATAGAGATGTATTCCCGACTTCATTTTGTTTAACTATTGTTTTTCAGCGTTATATTTTTAAGACAATATCGTATTACAGCTAAAGTATGTATGTAACAGCTAGCCCTTCTGTATGGGATATAATCAGCTTGTAACCAAGTGGCCAGCTGGTCTCCTTAAACAGTGATGTTCTGTTATGCACTATTTTGTTGTCTGTAGCTGGCAAGTTGGACATTTCAATGTGACAGTAGCTAGATTAGGCTTGGTAAGTAGGAGTCTATTATGCTGTGCCCATGAGTAGCCTCTGTCTCTGCCACTGCAGCCACTATGTTTATGTACTCGTGTGGCTGTTTTGCACTCATGTGGCAGTTTTTCCATGGCTAGTGTAAAAAACTGACTAAAGATAACAGGCCAGGTCTTTTTAGCTACTTTGATTTTTAGGGCCTCTTCCTAAACATGGAAGATGTCCTATGGGGATTATTAATATCCAATAAAAATCACCACACTTCGTGTCTACTGTCGTGTGTCCATTTACATGTCTCTGTCACTAGAACTCATTATTTCTGATCTTACAACTTTTGTCTTTCACATTTGACCAGCTGGTCAGGAAATTAACCAAGCATAAACTATATATAATAACATCAAATAACTCATCTTTTCACCCATAGTGACAGATCAGGTACACTGCCTGAAGCTCTAGGCATTGAGAGCATTTTCTCTTATGACTGTGTTTAAAGGCAGCCTCTGTAGTGCAGGCATAGTACAGATACAGTTCATTTTTATCTCATACCACCTACAAAGCTAACCCACATGTGAAGCAAAGCTCCTCCTCCAGCTAGCTGTACAGATTTTCTATGGAGTTATGGTTGCAAGCTGAGAAGAATAGCAGTGGGTGACAAAGCACTGAGGGAAACCTCTTCATGCAGCTTTCTTGTGCACTCTGATCCTGCTTGTGCTTAATCCCAGTAAATGTACTTCTTCCATAAGAAGAAGGAAACTATGTGAGCCTTGATGAGATGGGTTACTGTTGGTCACATCCAACCTTAAGACTTGGTGAGCATGGTAGCTTTCTTTCGTTGCCATAAAAAATCACCAGGAACTAAGTGGCCTAAATAGGACACTTTTTAACATGTTTGTTCATTGATACATAACGTTTGTACATATTTATGGGGTGTTTGTGATAGTTTAATACATACATACAATGTAATATAATTCCTTATGTATTATTGGCTCTTGCTGAAATGGCTGAAAGACAACACCTTTAAGCTCCCTAGATGCTCTGTAATTTTATCGAGAGGATGAGATAATCACATTCTGGATCATATTAAAGAGCCTTTATGTGTCTGAATACTTTAAACTTTCAATCTTTTAATTTTTCTGAGGTATAAGCAAAGGTGTTACAGCCACATCCTTGGCTTTTTCTTCTAAAGCACCTTCCATGACAGTGAAATGTAGCATATTTTCCACATTTTGTGATGTGGATAGGCTGAGAATTTTTCCAAATCTTCCAGGCTTGGTTTCTTTTTATTAAACCATTCATCCCTTAATTTATCTCTTTACTTTTTCATTTTACTAGACATGGCATGAAGAAACCATGCTGTACCTTCAACACTTTCCTCAAAAATTTTCTCAGCTTACTGTTCATTTTTGCCATTTATAAGTATCGGTTTTCAAATGACTGCAGGACACAATTACCCAAAGCTTTCTGCCATTATGAAACAAAATCCTTGTTGTTCCAATTTCTGGTTGCATGTTCCTCTTTTTCTTTCTCTAAGCCTTCACCAACAGAGACTTTTACTAATACTTTGTTCACAACAATTTAGGTATTGTTGTTCCTCAGTAACAGCAGGGGATTGGTTCCAGGACCCCACACAGATACTAAAATCTGTTAATGCTCAAGTACCCTACATAAAATCATGTAGTAATTGCATATAACCTATGCACATCTTCCTGTACACAGTATTCATCTCTAGACTACTTATAATACCTGATACAGTGTAAACGCTATGTAAATAGTTTTTACACTATATAGTTTTATTTGTATTTTTTTTTGTTGTATTGTTTTTTAAATTTTTTAAAAAATATTTTAAATCTAGTGTTAGTTGAATCATGAATATGGATCCCTTGAATATGCAGGGCTGACTGTATTCTCTAAGGAGATTTACATTCCACTTACCATGTTCTTCACTTCTGCCTGAGAACTCATTTGTAGAATTGTAAATATCCATGTTTCTACTAACAGGATATTTAAGGCAATCTGTGCTTTCTCTGTCCTTCTTCTCAAAATTCACCCAGCCTCTACTTACTACCAATTTCAGAATTACTTCTACAGTTTAGGTTAGTATAGCAGCACTCCATCCCTACACAAAAATCTTTCTTTAATTTTTACTGTTGCCATAACAAATCACTACAAACTCAGTGGCATAAAACAACACAAATGTGTTATCTTCCATTTAGCAGGTCAGAATTCTGACAAGGGCTAAAATCAAGCTGTCAGCAGAGCTGCATTCTATCTGAAGGCTGTAAAGGATAACCTGTTCTCTTTCCTTTTCTGGCTTTTAGAGGCCTCCCATTTTTTTTTTTTCTCCTGACCGTCTTCTCCATCCTCAGTACACCGAAGTCACAACTCACTGACCATTGTTCCAATATAACATGTCATTTTGGCCACAGCCTGGAAAGGTCCTCCACTTCTGAAAACTCATAGTTAGACTGGGCCCACTAAGATAGTTTAGGATAGTCTCCCCATCGCAAATTCTGTAATTGAAACCATATATGTGAAATTCCTTTTTCTACATAGGGAAAAACATTCACAGGTACCAAAATTAGGGCATGAATATCTTTGGGTGGGTGGATGGGGCACTATTCTGCATACTACCATGGGTCAGTCAGGACCAGATTTTAATGATCAATTCTAGCTCCACGGTCATTTGATGCCCTATGTATTTTGTCTTTACTGGGACCTAGTAATAGATCAAAAGATACTTTTTAAAGGAATGTAATGAATTACTGCAGATGGCATGCCCTTGCTCCAAAACCCCAGGGGTCTGCCTTTTAGTTCTCGCACTGAGTCTTTCTGTAAATTCCACATTGCATATTTTTGTATCACAAATAATTCCACCACTATAATATATACTGGATTTATTAAATTTTATTTCACTCGTGATGGGACCACTTGCATCAGTGTTAAACAGCCGCAGAGCCTCTTCTTAATCTGGGTCCCAGTGAAAGTTGGCAGGGGTTGTGTTTTGTTCTTTAGGATAAGAAATTCAAGATGCAATAATTTGTCTTTGACCTTGGGGGCATGTCCTGGCTTGTACCTTACTATTGCAATTATATATATTTTATGGATAGAGTAAGTCACTGGATTTTCACGTCACTTATCTTCTACCTTTTGGCGTACATGTTTCTTAGTAAGGCTTCGTAAATGCATGTCATCTCATGCTCGTGTAGTTCATTCAATATAATCTATCCATGTAATTGGTCAATGTTACATTATGTGGAACGTCCATACAATTCAGATATCTTGGAACTATTTTACGGTGGAAGATATAAAAGGTAGCACTTTCCTGGGGAAAATGCAAATGAATAGTTTTGTCTATTTCATGTGAATGCAGGATTTTTTCCAATCTTCTTTCCTAAAGTTGTAGAAGAAACATTGTCTGTCAAATCAGTTGTTACAAATCAAGTATCTGAGATCTTATTAATCAGCCCCAGCAAAGACACATATCTGACCATCAGAAACTGTCATAAATTTGGCCTACATGCAAATGAGCTTACAGTATTCTACAGTCATCTTGTAGGCTCTAACAATATTTTGTAGGGGAGATTCTAATGGAAGACAGAGAAAATGGTGCCTAATGATACTTCATAGTTATTGGTAACCCTTCAATTCAGATGCTGTGTTTCAAGTTTTTGAAAAATCTGGGCCTTCTCCTACCATAGTGGACAGCTCCCTAAATAAATGATCACAAGTCCCTGAGGGTAAGAACTTGTAAGCATTACCATTTATAATTGGCATTGGGTTTCAGGGATCTTCTTCCTGCATATATCACCACTGATTCGTGTATTTTGTTTCTGGATCTAAAACCTATCTAAAATGTGGAAACTCGACATACGGTCATGACTTTTATTGTTGTGGCTGATCTCTCCTCTCAAGGATCTATCACTGATTTCTACTGCTGTTACAATCTGAGCATTAACAGTGTTTTACACCCATTTCTTTTGCACTTCAAGATGCTATATTCTATTAACTACTCCCCAAATATCCGCATATCAGCCCACCTTGACAGCCACCTTGACCTTGCTGATCATTGCAATAATTGCAACCTCTTGCTTCTTGCCCCTAAGCGTTTTCACCTCTTGTTTATAAAGTCTATCATATCCATAGTTATCAGAAAGCCAAATTTGTTGGTTTGTTTCTTAACAGTGTTATCCTACTCTCTGTCATGGCTGTAGAACAGCCGCAACTTAACATGCCTATGATATCCCTCTAAACAGTGGATTTCTTATGGTTTTGGTAAATGGTGTGGCTTGGCCTTCCCATGAGACATAGTAATCTGGTATATATTCTGAAGGTACATAGCTTGTCTTTTTCAGCATGTCCACATTACCAAATTTTTAAACCCCTTTCTCCATTTTATTCCATGGGAATGTCAGCATTTTAATATTTCCCAGTGTTTCCCCCTTTTTCCTTCCAAATTTTAAGTACCCATTTCAGTAGCGGATTTTCATCATTACCTGTGGTCCTTACTGGAATTTTATATCTAGTATTTTGGGAGAATAATTCCACGTAAAATCCCTTCCTTATCCAATTATATATTCTAGTTTCTTTGATCAATCACTCCCAATATTCAGTCTCAAGTGAACCTTGCCATACTGTGGTATGAAATATATTTATAGCATTTATTTTTCTATGACTATTCAATCTACTTATTCACCCAATGTCCTAATTCTGTATGGGAGTTATAATTGTTTCTCTGGTTAATAACTTGCATTTCGTTACAAACTACAGACATAACTCCTGAAAATGTAGTTAGGAATCATGATATAACTCATGACAAAATGTCTTTTCTCAAGAATTATGAGCAGAATTGTGTTTCTCAGAAATTTGTATGTTGAAGTCCTGATATTGTTAGGCTTTTTCCCCACACCCAAATCTCATCTTGAATTATAATCCCTATAATCCCCATAATTCCCGCATATCAAGGGAGACACCACGTGGAGGTAATTGGATCATGGGGGCAGTTTTCTCCATACTGTTCTTCTGTTAGGGAGTGAGTTTTCAGGTGATCTGATGGTTTTATAAGGGGCCCTTCCCCTTTGGCTGGGCACTTCTTCCAGCTGCCTTGTGCTTCTCATTTGCTTTCTGCCATGATCGTACATTTCCTGAGGTCTCTCCAGCTATATTGAACTGTAAGTCAATGAAAACTCTTTCCTTTATAAATTGCCCAGTCTTGGGCAGTTCTTTATAGCAGTATGAAAACAGACTAATAGAACTTCCAATGCTCAGTACCTCAGATGTGACTGTATTTAGAGATAGGGTCTATAAAGAGATAATTAAATTAAAGTGAGGTCCTTAGGGTTGAGTCCTAATCCTATGTGACTGATGTCCTTATAAGCAGAGAATATTTGGCTATAGTCAGATAACAGATACAGAAGGAAGATCCTCTGAAGACCCAAGAAGAAAAATTGCCGTTTACAAACCACAGAGAAAGGCTTCAGAAGAAACCACCCCTACCAACATTGTCATCTGTCTTCCAGCCTAAGGAATTGTAAGGAAATAAATTTCTGTTGGGTAAGCCACCCAGTTGGTGAGATTGTTTCAGCAGCCCTAGCAAACTAATATACCAGAAACAAAATACCTGAATTTCATCAGAATCTCCTTCAATTCATACAATATATATTGTTTTTGACTTGGAAGATATATTTGCTGTAACACTCATTTCTTATTTGACTTAAGCAGCACTTTGGAGAAGTGGATCTAAATGTTGATTCTGCCAGCAGAAATCTAAATCGAACTTTTTCCCCTCCTCTTATCATTAGATTACTCCATTTAAAACATAGCCTGTTGAAATGTTGAGGTAAGAAGGAACAAATAGAGGCATTTTATGTAAACAATATAAAGATATGTGATTTATATTGCTGTGAATTACTTATTAGTCAGCAAGTAATTTATCAGCCCCACACACCTTAAGAAAGAGTACATGCCACGGTAGAATCATACCTTAATCAGATGATGTAAAGAAATTACATGTTAACATAGCCTTATTCTGAGACTATTTAAAATAAATATATAATGTGTGGTGTATCGCAAAATACTATGGTCCTATAGAGTATTAATATAGGTAAAATTAGAGCTCACCTAAAATATTGGGCCCTGAAAATATACTGGGACAATAGGATCTTTAGGGATTATCTATTTTCTAGAAGTTTAAACAATTGTTTTACATTTAAATCATGCACACAAACTAAACTTTCACCTTTCAAAATCTCATTTTAGAACTAGACTCTATTTTTCTTGTGAATCCTGAAGCATAATGATCTACCTCTCTGAATCCTGTACATTGGGGCTTGCTATACAGACGTGCCTATGTGAGAAGTAGCTCAATCATAAAACAGAGCTTGTTTTTTATAACAGGCACTTTTATAACTCTAAATTACAGAGTGTTATTTGAAACCCTTCTCCATGGTACATACAACAAATGGTTCATCTCCTGATTTGCATTCACAGAGGTCTCTTAATGGCAACAAGTTTCTGCTTTTCTTGACGGTTCGTGTTACCCTTTGAGGTTCCTTTTGCACCTGCACCCAAAGAATTTTGTTTGCACTACAAAGACTACATATCCAAAACATATCTTCCCAATTTGATGAAAGTATGTTCAACTTTATTTAAAGTATGACTGTTACATATAAAAGGAAACTAAATTTTTTTTTGTATATATTTCCACTTTCAACATTTATAAACTTTTATTCTGAGTGATGATCAGAGTCAACATTTGAAGAACTGACTCAAGGTTATCAATAGTACATTTTGTTTTGTGTTATCTGTGTGTGATGATTTGGAAAACAGAGATGAAATTGCCAACAGAATTTATTATATAGACTATCCACCCAAAATCAAGACTTTAAATCATGGTACACTGGATCAAATGGTATGCATTTTTTATCTTTAATCATCTCTAAGAAGTGGAGACAATAAACTTCCCCACTTTTTTTAACCAGTGGTTTTTTTTTTTTTTTAAGCATCAACAATGAAAGATATATAAAATCGCCCTGTGTGTTGAAATGGATACTCAACATAGCTTGTTCTTGATAATGATTTAAAAAATGAATATGTGGGTAGAAGAATGAATGCATTTGTAAAAAATAAAATTATTTAAATAAATAGCAATCAGAATTGGTATTGCTGTTTCATTTATATATATGTCTTTAAGTTTCACAGGATAATTGAGATTCATTTATCTCTAACAAATTTTGTGATACAATGCCACCATTAGAACTGGGCAAAATAGATAAATAGCTTTGTTTAGTTTAAAGGTCAAGTAAAGTGGCTTCCAGATTTTGTCTTCTAAGATTAAGATCTTATTGTCCACAAGAGGGAAAAATGAAAGATACCAGTAGCACTGATTCTCATAATTTTTAATAGCTTTTTTCACTGAATACCTTTAACAAGAGAAATACAATAATAATTATAGTTACTCACAAAGGATTTTAGAAGTGGTAAAAGGGCCAGCTTGAAAACTTCTGTTTTTCATCTTTCACATAGAAACTATACTCTTTCATTTCCGTTGTACCAGAGTATAAGAAATCAATGACAGGTACATCTCTCTTTGGAATAAGTTTTATAACGTTCTTTCAAAAAAAAGTCTCTATTCTCGGCATGCCACCCACAGTTCACTGACTTTGAACTACTCATGTCCAAACCCCAGCCTCAATAGATTGTTTCCACTATCTTTGGTGAAAGAATCCCCCGAGATTTCTTTGCTGAAGTATTTTCAGTTGCTGTTCTCATAATAAAGATGACTTTTTAGAGGCCAGCCATGTTACTCATCAAATGAAGTTCAGAGCTTACATATTAACGTTTTGAAGGTCATATCTGTTTACTAGCGTATATTGAAAAAAAAAATGGTGCCTACAAATTGATTCTTCTATCTCTGTGTTTTAACACTTTAGGAATCTTACATAATTAGATTTTTTAGTCTTTTGTTATTTCTGCAAATGAGGGAATTTCCCCTTTAGGGAATAGCAGTGCTTTCAGTCATGACTCTGATTAAAAACAAAATAGATTCTATTATTGTATTATTTAGCTGATTTAAATAGCTAACACTAAAATACGTAAAAATCTAAAGGGGATGCTGTTTTCTTGCTGCTGTCAAAGCTGGCAGGGGTCTGGACTATTTGTCGTTTTTTTTTTTTACTTTCATTAACTAGCACAAAACCTTTATAGAGTCCCTACAGTGTATCAAACACTATATAGTGTATTACAGTAGCTGTAAGAACTGAGACTCATGATCTCATAAACTCATTACCTATTAATGGGAAGATAAAGAGGGTAAACATAAGTAAGTTCAGGATATAATATATTAGCAGAAGAGACAGGCTGGGGGAAGGTAAAATATGATCATGAGTCTGAGGAGGACACATGGGAGTTTCCTTCTTTTTTTTTTCTCTTAAGTTTAAGAAACCAGGATAGGAACTGAGGAGACAACGACACTTGAGCACAGTGTAGAGTAATAACGAGACTTGCACACACTGGCATATTTGAGTGACTGGAAGTAGTGTGTCGTGACAGTGTAGATGATGAGCTCAGAGTTTTGACTGGAACTTAGATTGTGCAGAAAATATTAGGCCATTAAAAGCCACTGGCTTTTCTCTGAATCAGATGAGGAGCCACTGGAGAATATTTAGCAGAGCAGGGACTCGATCTCATTGACATGTTGAAGAGTCTCGTTGGCTGCTGTGTTTCAGTGAGACTCTGTGGAAGGCAATAATGACAGAGAAGGCTGTCACTGTTACCTGGATGAAAGCTAATCGTGCCTTGGAGATTAGTGGAAGTGTGTGTGATAGCGGGAAATTTTCAGATTCTATCCATATTTTGTAAAAATTTAACTAATTAAAGTCAATTTTGCTGATGTTTCTAATGTGATATTCAAATAAAATATTTCAAGGATAAATCAGGTTTTTCTGATTGATTGTTTTTTTTTTTCCTTTGGATGGGTTAGAACGACCAAGTACAATGATGAGGAAGAGTGTGTGTAGGAGAAACAGGTTCTACTGGAATAATCAGCAGCTCTACTTTGAGCGTATCAAGTTTGAGATGTTCTAAGTAAAGATAGCAAGTATGCAATTATATATAGTGTTATCAAGTTTAGTGGACAAATCTGAATCAGAGATAGAAATTTACTTGTCATCAGTATACAGATGGCAATTGAAATTGTGAAACCAGGAGAAATCACTGATGAGGAAGTATAGACAAAAGCTTAAAAAAATGATCCATAAGATGCTCTAAAATTAAGAAATTGGTGAAAATTGGGTTTAACCAAACTGATAAAGTATTACTAGAATCATAAAAAAAAAGTCAGAAAATGTGATATACAGAAGGCAAGTGAACAAAACACTTCTTAGATGATGTTATTAGCCTTGGCTGGTGCTCTGATACGATGAAAATGGGACAGTATATATCAATGTTTTTTTCTCCCCAAAATATAAAACTCTATTATGAAGAAAACATGAACCAGATTCCAATACAGAGATACTCTACCAAATGTCTGACCAATACCACCTAAAACTGTCAAGATTAGCTGGGTTCAGTGGCTCTTGCCTGTAATCCCAGCACTGTGGGAGGCCGAGGCGGGAGGATCACTTGAGATCAGGAGTTTGAGACCAGCCTGGCCAAAATGGTGAAACCTTGTCTCTACTAAAAATACAAAAATTAGCTGGTGTCGTGGTTCACACCTGTAGTCTCAGCTACTCAGGAGGTTGAGGCAGGGGAATCGCTTGAACCTAGGAGGTGGATATTGCAGTGAGCTGAGATAGGGCCACTTCACTTCAGCCCAGGTGACAGAGCGAAACTCTGCCTCAAAAAAACAAAACAAAACAAACAAACTGTGAAGATCTTCCAAGACAAAGAAAATCTGAGAAATCATCACCGTCAGGAGAGTTCAAGGAGTCACAATGACTGAATGCAATATAGTATTCTGAATGAAATCCTGGAACAGAAAGGGCAGAGGTAACAATTAAGTAAATCTGAGTTAAGAATGGACTTTAGTTAATAACTGCATGTCAGTATTGGTTCATTATTTGTACAAATGTACCACACTGATGTAATATATTAATAATATAGGAATCTGGGGCATATTTTCCATACTATCTTCATAATTGTTCTTAAATTCTAAAACTGTTCTAAAATAAAACTTGTATTTAAAATGTTTATTAAAAGTATTATTAGGACCCTTCAAAAACATTAAATAACTTTCTCTTAGTCCTGCTTTGCTAAGATTTTTAAAATATGAATGTGTCATGAAAGCTATCATATATTTTCCCCATATATTTATATAATCCTTCCATTTCCCCATTTAACTTGACAAACTATAAGGAAAATTATATTTGTAGATTTCCCAAAGTTAAAATATATTAATTAGTCCCGAGGATATAGAATAGGCTTCAGTAGAAAACAAAAACAAAAAAACAAGAATACTAACTCCCAATCTTAGTGACTTAAACATCAAAGGATCCTATCTGTCTTGAACCACAGGTTGAACTTCAGTAGGCAGTTTGATTTGTGACATCCTCACACCAGGGGCCCATCTGAAGGAACCTCCATCATCTAGATGTCCCTTGACACTGAAAAAAGATAGAAATATGATCAAAGACACAGAAACATGTTTTTGAAGGATTTTTTTTTGGGGTCTTTTCTTCTGTTGTGTCTATAGTTTAGTCTCTCAAGTAAAGTTTTAATCTCAGGTATTATGTTGTTACATTTTGGAAGTTTCATTTGACCTTCTTGTTATTATGTTTATGTTTTCCCTTTAAGGCAGTTACTGGCTTTTTAAAGGGTATCTCCTGTAGTTTGGATCTGTTTCCCCACCCAAATCTTATGGTGAATTGTAATCCTCAAAGTTGGGGCGGGTCTGGTGGGAGATATTTGGGTCATGGAATAGGATCCCTCATGGCTTGGTGCTGTCCTTGTGATAGTAAGTTTTTGCAAGATCGGTTTATTTAAAAGTGCGTGGTACCCTCCCCTGGAAGCCCTGGCTCATGCTCTGCCATGTGAAACACTTGTTCCTACTTTACATTCTGTCATGACAAAAGCTTCCTGAGGCCTCCCCAGAAGCCAAGCAGGTGACTGCACCATGCTTCCCGTACAGCCTGTGGAGCCATGAGCCAATTAAACCTCTTTTCTTCATGAACTACCCAGTCTCAGGTATTCCTTTATAGTAATGCAATAACAGATAAATACAGTGTCTGATAGGCTGAGAAACTGATAAGAGCTTTTGGTAGACTCATGAAGCCAAAGAGAAGAGTGGTACAAAGTGAAGTTCGGGGCCTTAAGAAGAAAGAGTCTAGAAACATCTCAGGCATTCAGTCAGGATTCCTAAGGGATATATGCCAGGAGTATGTGGGAAGTGGAATTTGACTTGTCCTTAGAAGGACTGAGTTCATCCTTGAATACTGTTATTCCCTGGTTGGATCAAAATTAAATGAAATTGCTGGTTTCCCTAGCCTATCAGCCTATCAGAGGCAAAAAAAAAAAAAAAAAAAAAATTATCCCTTGGGGAATACGGATTCATACAACCCTTAAATTATAGCTATATTTTTATTTGCAATGTATGCCATTTAAATCGTAATAACCAAGTATACAACAAGACAAACCTTAACAATTAGTCAAGTGGCAAAAACAAAATGATAGATACAGGCTCACAAGAAATCCAAATAATTGAGTTATAAACACAGACTTTAAACTGACTAGTAAGTCAAATAATTGTAAAATATACTGAAGAAAAAAAGTGTATGAAAAAATGAAATAGAAATTTCGGAACTAAATTTTTGTCCTTTCTAGTCACAATTTTTTTCTTCAGCTACATTTGATCTGCTGTTAATCAGATCCATTAGGTTTTATTTTTAATTATTTTATCTTTCAAGAATCATAATAGATATAAAAATATCTGGGATAGCATATGAAGAGGGAACGGGAGCACAAATTATCTGGAAGAGTCTAATGGAGAAGAATGTAAACAATGTTAAGAGTCAAAGAAAGAAAAAGAATACATATCTTATGGTG
The DNA here is from genome assembly GCA_004027835.1 of Alouatta palliata. NCBI lineage: Eukaryota > Metazoa > Chordata > Mammalia > Primates > Atelidae > Alouatta > Alouatta palliata. The sequence continues at coordinate 116,512 of PVKV010000667.1, read as the reverse complement.
TCATTTACATAAAGTGAAAAACACAGGAAAACAGTATCTATAATGTCAGATGTCTTGACATTTCTTAACTTCAGAAAGAAGAAAATGGTACTTAGAAGATGGGAAAGGGGTAGGAGTTCTTAGGTGATGATATTGTTCTATTTTATGACCTTATCAGTAGTTACACAGGTGTGCTCATTTTGTGGTGTTTCTTCAGACTAATTACTTACTTACTTTTACAGTTTTTGTTTATTTTATACATCAGAAAAAAAGTTTTGTTATCAAATGAAGGCCTTTACCACATCTTAAACTATTACTGAGCCTCTGTTAGTTCCCCCAAAATTGAACATCTAACTACCTGATCAATGTTTACTAAATTGGGTTTGGGAAATAAATGATTTGTCTATGATAAACTTCTAATTTCAGTTTTCATATTGGTAATGATCTTAATATTTAACTTAAAAAGAGTCTCCATGATCTAGATGTCTACTTATGATTGCTTTTTGGTTTTTGTCCTTTTTGTGTGTCAGGAGATCAGCTAAACTGGAGAGAGAGTTGAGATGTCAGATGTTGAGGGTAGCCAATAAATTCAACAAAACATATTGCAAGTAACAATCAAGGCTTTAATCACTTACTCTGATAGTGCAAGCAAGAGAAGAAACTTGTTCATTTTCCCTCATGGAACAATAGGTGGGTAAGTTGGGAGTGGATCAATGCAGACGTGGGTACTGTTTCACGGACAGGAAGCTCTGGACACAAGGTCCTAGCATTTCTATGGACCTTGGGATTGGTTTTATATGAACTGTGCTTCTGTATTCCATCTAAAAATGCTTCGTGTGCCGCCAGGCCGTGAAAGCAGGCATCTTTATCTTTATCTGGATTCTTCATAATGCTCGCTTTTACATTTCAATCTATGCAAAGAAAATGATCTGTTTTAATATGTTGTGGGATGGACCAAAAATGTTTTGTTTGTTTGTTTAATATGGTTATTCCAAGAATCTTTTTGTCATTACACTACACTGACAACTTCATTGAAAATAAATTTACCATATACATACCAGTCTACTTCTGGATTCTGTTCTGTTCCATTAATATGAGTTTTTAAAATCCTATGTAAAAACTAAATTCTCTTGATTATTATGGTACCTATTAATGTCAGATGATATAATTTTCCCAAATTTGTTTTAGGGATTATAATTTATTGCTTTTTTTCTAATAAACTACTTAGATTTAGTACTACTTCACATAAAGTATAAAATAGAAAATCAACAGAATATTAAAACAATATTATTTCATTAACTTCTCCAAACCTTTGTGCCTTTCTTGTCATATATGTTACATATAGATATGTTATAAGGTTGGTATTTTATTTTAAATAGTACATTTTAATTTAAATATATTAAGAAAAGGAAGCAAAAATAATATTACATATTTAAAATTATATTTTCCCTTTCTAGTTCTCTTCATTTCTTCATGTATACCTGTGTTTCTATCTGGTAACATTTTCCTTCAACATGAAGAAAATCATTAATCATTTATTTTAACTTTTTTCTGTTGGGAACTATTTTTTCACACTTTGTCTGAAAATCCTGTATTTCAAATTTAGTCCTATTTATAAAGGATAATTTCTCTAACCATAGGATTCTAATTGACTACTTTGTAAAAACATATTAAACATATTATTATATTTTATCATGGCTTTGTCTAATAAGGTTGCTGAAATTTTTGATATTGATACTGTGTTTTTGTTTTCAGAAGTTTTACTTTGATATGCATCTGTGAGGGTTTTTTGGCTTTGTTTTTGTGTTTTTTTTTTTTTTTGAGGGGGTGTGGGGGGAAGTAGGACCTCTTTCTGTTGCCCAGGCTAGAATGCAGTGGTGCAATCATCAACAGCCTCAACCTCCTGGGCTTAAGCAATCCTTCCGCATCACCCTTCCAAGTAGCTAGGACCACAGATGTGCACACCACCACACCTGCCCTTTTTTTTTTTTTTTTTTTTTTTTGGTAGAAATATGGTCTTGTTATGTTGCCCAGGCTGATGTTGAAACACTGGGCTCAAGCATTTCTCCCACCTTGGCCTCCCAAAGGGCTGGGATTACAGGCATGAACCTCTGTACCTAGTATATTTTTTGTTTTGTTTTAAAGTAGTTACCTTCTTTGGGCTCACTAAGCTTTTAAGATACACTGTGAGTTCATCTTTTTCAGCAAATTTGGGAAGTTTGAAGACAAATATTTCTTCAAAATTTTCTTTCTCTCTATCTCTTCTTTCCTTTGTAAAATCCAATTGTATGTATGTCAGTTGACTTGATCCCTCAAGTATTTCAGTCTCTGCTTATTTTTTATTCTAGGTTTCCTTCTATTTTGCTTCAGTTTGAATAATTTCTATTAACCTAAATTCAAGTTAGTGGATATTTTTATTTTTTCTTTCAGTTGATCCTGTGATTTTTTTTCACTTCAGATATTTAATATTTTATATTATGGGAATTCATTAGGACTCTTTTTTTTACAGTTTACTTTTTCTGAGATCCCCCATTTTTTTCTCTTTTTTGACTATCTTTTCCTTCAAACACTTGAACATACATATTATATTTGTTTCAAAGATTTTATATGCATATTCCAACATCTGTGGGTCTTTTTCTACTCTGTCTTTTATTCTTCTGGCTGAAGAATACATGGTTCTGTTTCTCTTGAGTGTGAAATACCTGTTTCTGGTTTTCTCATGTCTAGTAATTACGTTTGTTTGCTATATTGTAAGATGTTTGGATTGTTTCTTTTTTTATTGTGTTTTGTTCTGGCATACAGTTAAATGAATAATTAATCACCACCTGCCTTTATTTGGATCTTTTTTTGCATGTATCTGTTTTAATTTTTTGCTTAGTGATAGTCTGTAACTCTAACTTTTGAAGCATGACCTTTCTGGATTGTATACTCTACCTTAGCAGGATTACTTGCTACTTAGAAAGAGTCTCCCCTTTAGCTCAGCTATACTGAAATATTTCCCAGAACTGAGCAACCTTTGATATCTTTACTCAATCATTAGCCTCCTGGCAGCTGCTCTTCGCAGGCCTTGAAATCTCACCTTGAGCATGCATAGCCTTATCCTCAGCTTAAAAACAGATAACATGCTGGCCTAAGGGTTTCTTCTCTATGCTTCACTCTCTTTTCTACTATCCTGCCTCATAAACTTATCCCCACTCAAAAGATCTAAATTCTTATGTCTTCCTGTTTCATTCATTGACGCTCAAGCTTCCTTCCTGGGTTCCTCCTCTCTGCGTTGTGGTCCAAAAAACAAAACAAAAAAAAACCACCTACGCAAGAAGTTAGGGTGAATGCAGAGCTCACTTAAAGTGTTTCTCTTGTTTCAAATAAAATAGTCTTACACTGTGTTGTGTTGTTTACTGCTTGAAGACGTTTTATGTTGTGGGTATTTTAATTCTTGTTTACAAAGGGTGCATAGGTCTGATACTGGAACTGTGTTATGGCTTTAGAAATGGAAATCCTACATATATTTATCTACATCTAGTTAAATAAAACGGGATATATCTGGTTTGCTCTATTTACCTCAAAGCAATGCTTTTGAAAATAAGTACATTCTACCTTGTCAATTTATAGAGAGAATTTAACTGCATTTAACTGAATATGCTAGACCTGGTATACTGTGTTCCCATGGAGACACCAACATTTAAGTGTACACCCCAAAGTTTTAAGCTAATAAAACAATATGGTGATGATGATGATCATCATCATCATAATCATCACAGGTAACACTGTGTATTTTATATGCCTTAACTGTTTTACTCAAAAACCTTGTGAAATTGGTAATATTTTATATAGGGGAACTTAGGCATAGAAAGATTAAGTCATTTGCTCACAGTCACGCATAGAGGATGTGTTAGGACTGAACAACTAATAGAAACAGCCCTGTTCACACTCTTCCCCAGTGTCTTACCACCTCAGAGGACCAACTGTTTCTCGTGATCAGGAACATGCTTTTCTCCACTTCCTGCTATGCCACTTTGTTCCACTACATTGCCTTATAACATAAAATTAAACTAAAGAGTAGAAAAGGTGAGGAACACAATTTGAGGTAGAGTTATAGATAAGACAATTTCTAGGAGCAAAGGTGATTTCCAACAGAGAACATCTTATGACAAGGGTGATCAATCTATGACCTATCTCTACTCCTACCACAAACTCCACCTTAAGGAGCTCTTAGTTATTTAATACACTTTAGGACATAGTTTCGATGTCCTTTCTTCAAGAAATACCTTGGTAAATTCTCACTACCATCTGATCTCCAAACCAGATAAATGGCCCCTCTTCTCTGTGTTGAAATCCTCATCACAGTACACATGACATTGTACCATAAATGCCCCTTTACTCATCTACGTATGAACTCTAAACACAAAACATTTTCCTGAAAGCTGACCCTTGTGTTATTCTCTGCTTTATTTCAAGTACAAACACGCAATGCCTAAAAAATGCTCACAGTTATTTTGTAAAAGTCTTTCATTTGCATACCTTGCACACTCAAGAAGTTTCATACACAGCCGTACATGATATAGTCAAGATCTCCCTTTCAGAAAAAGTTAATTTCCACCTTTGTCTTCACTTTGATAGTGAAATCCTGGCCTGATTATGCTGTGATTATTTTTTGTCTTCTGGAAGTATTTGCCAGTGCTTGCACTGTGGAGGATGAGCTTATATATTCCTTGAGGTAGTCATAGAAAGAGCAGCTTCTTCATGTTAACTGTAGCTGGAGAGTAGTAATATTTATCAGAAGTAGAAACTACTGAAATTTTTATATGGCCATTTATGTTCTCAACGAAATGTGGAAAATAAATGACAGTTGAACTATTTTCTAGAACATATGAGTGTTAGATCTAAAAGAATTATTTAACAGCATAAAATTTTAAATAGGAGGCATTTAATTAACAAGAACATGCTTTTTTTAAGATACAGACATACAATTAGAGCGTGAAAACAAGTGGCTAAAATGGTTCTAAAAGGTGGCATAACCTGAGTCCCACATTTGGCAAAATATGAATGCTTTCAGAAAAATAATCCCACAAAAACACCTAATTAACTCTGGTTACAAATAATGAGTTTTTCTCATTCTATCTTTTCTTTCTCTTCTAGTGGGTACCACTTAGTAAACTGTTTAGGTAGCCTCTGGATATAAAATCTATCAAGAACATTATTGAGACATGGGGGATGGTTGGTAGAATCTTCTCCGTCAGAACAGATGACAACTAATTATAGTCCAGAAACTGGAAAACCCTGGGGAAGAAGGAAAGTCTGAGTCTGCCCAGATAAGATTGTTTGAGGCTATTTTTGATGGTGAGAGTATTTATGAGTTGTATTAATAATAAATGAACTAATGTTGTAGCACTAAAATATGAAAACATTCTCATTTGACCACTAGAAATTTGCTTGCCAGGCAACAATAATAAAAAGAAAATGAACATTAAATAACAAATTACTTCTTTAAAAGAAAGTTTTCATGCAATTCTTTAATATTCATAATGTTGTTAACCAAGGTGTTTAAAGCTTTATAGCGCTACATTGTAAAAGAGAGGAAGGAATATATTTTACTTAATTTAAGAAATGCTTTGTGGTTTATTTCTAAAATTACTGTGTGTTCCTTAGCACTAACATTGATCTCTGTGTATCTTCTATTATTAAGCAATCAGTTACTTATAATTAAATGACACTATTTAGTTGCCATTCTATCACATAATAATGATTAAATAATGATCCTTGAGGTTTTATTGTCCTTTTTGGCAACGAAGAGAAAAGGGCTTCTCTTGGTTTCTCTCTGGCACTTGCATGAAGAGTTTTCATCTAAGTCTGCAGACTCTGAGTACACTGGAGAAATACCAGCAGTGTGCTTTGATTTAAAAGGTATGAGGTAAGCTCTCACACTCTGAAGCCTAAGTTAGACATTGGTGCCACAATGCCTGAAACTTAACCATGTATATCTGAGCATTTTTATTAATCAGGGTCCCTTTTCCTCAGTCATTTATTACAAAACAAAATGTGTGCAAACGTAGGGGAAAGTAAATGATGTTATTACTTTGGCATGAATCTGTTCATTAGATCTTTTGAGACTAGAACCTGGCGTACGTGTGCAAGAGATGGTTAAAAAAAAAGGTACATGCAAAATGGTAATAATATGTTTTGTTTTCTCATTTTCTAGCCCTCTATATGAAACTGGAAGGATAAAGACAGATTAGATAGATAGGTAGGTAGATAGAATAAATGTCATCCCAATCCATAAACTAATTTACCTAATGTGTATAATTCTAACAATGTATATTGAAATGGGAAGGTTCCCTTATCCCTGTGACAGGGCGTGCTACGGGGGTGTGGCTCACTTCTTCCGTGCCCCATTGCTCAGACCTCTAGAGGAGCATACAGATGGGCAGGTCATGGAGCTTCAACCCCACAGCAGTGTGGCAGTGTCTAGGGGTGAATGTTTACAGTGGAAGCCCTGGTGGGCCTGTGTTACAGACTGCTCTTTTAGGTTGCCATCTGTAGGTGGCTTGTGTTAACACCCCAGTTAGACCCCCTTCTTTAACACAAGGACAGAGGGATTTCTGTATCCCAGGGGTTTCTTGCCTTGGTATACTGGATGAATCAGATCACATGTGGGCTTGGAGAATGAGTGCAAGCTTTTGTTAAGTAGAAGTAGCTCTCAGCAGATGGGGGAGCCAGACATGAGATGTTTTTCCCCTATAGTCTTCTCTGATCACTCAGACCAAACTCTCTTTCCATAGTTCTCGCCAAACTCCATGTCATTCTGCTGATGGATGGCCTGTGGTCCCTGTAGGCTGTTCATGATGTCCAGCCACTTCTGTGTCTGCCCACTAGGGTCTCGGGTTTTCATAGGCCCAGTCCAGGCTGGGGGTGTAGCAACCCAGAGTGATCTTAGGAAATGTAACATTTGGGCAAGAAATGCCTGTCCTCACCTAGGTCCATGTGGGTGGAGCCCTAGCCAGGGGCCATGCCCTCCTCTATGCAGTGCTTCCCTTCCCTCCTTCTTTGTCATTTAAATGGACCACACTCTTCCCTTCCCAGCACTTACATATCACTACCAAGACAGCAAAGGTAGAGAAAAGAGGATAGTTCTTTTCATTGTTCTTTATTCACTAATTGTTGTTTCTGCTACAGAAATCGAAAATGCTTTGGAAACTCCATAAGCAAATAGAGGGAAGGTATTTAGAATAGGAACAAGTTTAGAATTCAAAAATTTTATACAGATTTTAATGTTGCCTCTTTCTCCAAGTAGTTTTAGATTCTTTGCAATAATAATCTCACATACAACAAGAGCAAAAATTATTACCAAAAAATTAAGAGGAAAGTGTCCATTTATAGCAGGAAGGAGGAGAATACTAGGATTAAGAGAGGAGAAAATTTCATTATCTTCTTCAAAAATAGACAAAGGTGCAACAGAAGATGGTTGCATAGTCCTATGGCTAGTAAAAAGTACAAACCTCATTATTCAAGAAGAAAAACATTTGCATATGGCTCTAGGCTCTAGGCTAATTTACTAATGTACCTAATTATATAAAAGATACTGAGCTCTCTATTGAATATTCTTGAGAGTTGCTGTAGAGAAACATTTGAGAAATTTCCTGTAAGCTCATATGTGAAATTATTTTATGAAATCTAAAAGCACAGTTGTAACTGTCATAACATATATATAAGTTCATAGGAATCAGAATAATATGTCTATATTCAGAGAACATCGGTAATGTGCTCAGTTAAAGGAGAAATCTCAGAGAAGCCGGAAAGAGATTTCAAACCCCAGTACCTACTGGTGCCTGGAATGTAAACATAAATTAATAACAGAAGCTGGTTCTAGTAAGTATTAGTGCCAATAGAGTGCTTACTAGGTTCAAGGATGTTTAGCAGACTGAGTGAATAAAAATTCAAAAATGGCCAGTTATATTTGAATTTCAAATAAACAATGAACAATTTATCTTTTTAATATAAGTACGTCCCATGCAATACTTGACGATATTCTTTTTGTTTGGGGGACATCTTTCACTAAAAACTAACTTACTGTTTTCTGGTTTGTTTTTAGTGTTTCATTTTGTGTTTAATATTTGTAATCAAAAACATATATACACATATATAGTTCAAATAAAAGCACTGGTTCAAGTATGTGATAGTCAATTGCATCCCATATTTTAATTACATCTGATATAGCTACTATTCAAGGAGTTTCAATGTTGTTTTAACGTTTTTACATTTCTTCACAACTTTCTTTATATTGTGTTATATACTTTTAATAGTCATTTGATACTAAACAATAAAACTTTATTGTTTATCTAAAATTCAAATCTAAGTAGACATTCTGTATTTCATCTGGAAACCTGGTCTAAACTAAATTACTACGCATTTGATTCTTAACATGGCTGATATTTTTACTTTTTTTTTTTTCATTTTACAGATGTTAAAACTGAGGCTCAAAGAGGTTATATAACTTTCTTACGTCCATGCAGGTAGTGGGTGGTGAAGCTGATACTCAACTCAGAGACTCCAGGGCCCCACGGATTCAACTTCTCTCTAAAGAGCCTCTCTGCCTTCACCCATAAATGTGGGTGCAGACTAAAGCCAAAAGGAGGAAAATGAAGAACTGATATGCAGCAAGACTAATCAGATAGCTCTACTAAAACCCCTGCTTCTAATATCACCCCACTTGAATCACAGTCACCCTGCTGTAATGTGATTTTCCTACAATTTAAAATGCTGTGATTGCTCCATACTCTTCAGTGGCCCTCAGACCCTACAGGGTTAAGTGAAATGCCTTTGCATGGTAGAATAAGCCTTCATAATTTGACCCTGGCCTGCCTGCATTACTTCATCTCTCTTCTGCCTCTGTTATCTCAGTCTTTTTAAATATATGCACAGGTCATGCCTCAGAAACACTGAATTACTTTAGTTCTCTGAATATGAAGTGTGTAAACGTATCTGAAAATTACCCAGAACAAAAAAGGGACCAAGAGTAAAGCTGTTAAATGAATGAACAAAGGGTCATTTCAGCATGCATTGATACTCCTTATAACATTTCCTCCTTGATCTTTTTTCCTTGGCAAATTCTTCTTATCTTGGATAGTAATACCTTATCCTACATATGGCAAATGTTTTCCCCATTGCATAGCCTGTGTTTTCACTTTACTGACTGATTTTGTGGTTGTCATTGTCGGTAGTGTTTTTTCTGTGAGAAACTTTTCAGTTTGATGCAATCCCATTTGTCCATTTTTGCTTTCACTGGCTGTGCTTTTGGGATCACAACCGAAATATCTTTGTCACCACCAATGTCAAGAGGCAATTTTTCTCCATGTTTGCTGTTAGTGCTTGTGTAGTTTCAGGTCTTACACGTAAGTGTTTAAACCACTTTAAGTTGATTTTTTTTCCATAAAGGGTGAAATAAGGGTCCAATATCAATCTTCTGCATGTGCACATTCTGTTTTTCACCATCATGTATTGAAGAGATAGTTCTTTCCCTGTTGAGTGTTCTTGGCACTGCTGTGGAAGATTAATTGATCATAAACATGTGGATTTATTTCTGCACTCTTTTTTTGCTTGATTGGTCTATATGTCTCTTTTTGTGCCCGTACTTTGATGGTTTCATTACTACCTATTTTAGTAAATTTTGAGATCAGATAAGGTGATGCCTCCAGGTTTGTTGTTTTCTTTCAAGATTGTTTTGGCTATTCTGGGTCTTTTGTGATTCTACATAAACATCTGTCTAAGGTTAATATCTAAAATATATTTTAAAAACTCAAACAACTCAATACCAAGAAAACAAATAGCCCAATTAAAAAAATGGGCAAGAACTTGAATAGACATTTCTCAAAAGAAGACATAAAAATGACCAACAGATTTATGAAAAAATTCTCAACATTACTAACCATTAGGAAAATGCAAATTAAAAACACAATGAGCTGGTCATGGTGGCTCATGCCTGAAATCCCAGCACTTTGAGAGGCCCAGGTGAGTGAATCACTTGAGGTCAGCAGTTCAAGACCAGCCTGGCTAACATGGTGAAAATCTGTTTCTACTAAAAATGCAAAAATTAGCCTGGCATGTTGGCTCATGCCTATAATCTCAGGTGAGTGGATCACTTGAGGTCAGCAGTTCAAGACCAGCCTGGCTAACATGCTGAAAATCTGTTTCTACTAAAAATGCAAAAATTAGCCTGGCATGTTGGCTCATGCCTATAATCTCAGCTACTCTGGAGGCTGAGGCACAAGAATCACTTGAATATGGGAGGTGAAGGCTGCCGTGAGCTAAATTTGCACCACTGAATTCCAGTCTTTGCCACAGAGACAGACTGTTCTCAAAAGAAACACACATACACACACACACAGACACGCACAATGAGATATTACTTCATAACTGTCGGAATGGCTTTTATCAAAATGATAAAAGTGTTGATGAGAATGTGGAGAAAAAGGAAGTCATACATTAAATGAATTAAAATTAGTGAGAATTAAAATTAGTATAGTCATTATGAAAAATACATAATGAAAGTTCCTCAAAAAATTAAAAGCAATACTACCATATCACAGAGCAATCCCACTACTGGATGTATATCCATAGAACATGAAATCAGTATGTCAAAGATATAGCTGCACTCCTGTGCTCATTGCATTATTATTCACAATAACCAAGATATGCAATTAACCTGTGTCCATTAATTGGTGAATAATGTGTCATGTATACACAATAGAATACTATTCAGCCTTATAAAAGAAGGAAATCTTTCCATTTGTGATAACCCAGATGAACCTGAAAGACATTATGCTAAGTGAATTGAGCCAGACAGAGACAAATATGACATGATCTCACTTATAAGTGGAATCTAAAAGAGTTGAATTCATAGAAGTAGAGAGTAGAATGGTAGTTATTAGGAGCTGGAAGTGTAGGAGGAGATGGGAAAATGTTGGCTAAAGGGTGCCAAATTTCAGTTAGACAGGAGTAACTTACGGACATCTATTGTATAGCATGGTGACTGTGTTTAATAATAAAGTATTGGCCGGGCGTGGTGGCTCACGCTTGTAATCCCAGCACTTCCGGAGGCAGACATGGGCGGATCATGAGGTCAAGAGATCAAGACCATCTTGACCAACATGGTGAAACCTCATCTCTACTAAAAATACAAAAACTAGCTGGGCGTAGTGGCACGCGCCTGTAGTCCCAGCTACTCGGGAGACTGGGGCAGGAGAATTGCTTGAACCCGGGAAGCAGAGGTTGTAGTGAGCCAAGATTGTGCCACTGCACTCCAGCCTGGCGCCTGGCGATGGAGCGAGACTCAGTCTCAAAAAAAATAATAATAATCTTTGGTCCTGGGACCACGTCCTTAAACTTTAGGGTCAGGACTGACTCCAGGAATTAGTGTCAGAATTGTATGGATTTCTTCTACACCTAGTTTGTATGGGAGAGTTGGAGAATTGTTTGATGTAAAAAAACGTGTATTTGTTTTAAAAAACACACACGTCCAGGCATGGTGGCTCATGCCTGTAATCCCAGCACTTCAGAAGATCGACGCAGGTGGATCAACTGAGATCAGGAGCCTGGCCAACATGACAAAACTCCATCTCTGCTAAAAACACCAAAATTAGCCAGATGTGGTGGTGCACGCCTGTAATCCCAGCTACTTGGGAGACTGAGACACTAGAATTGCTTGAACCTGGGAGGCGGAGGTTGCAGTGAACCGAGATCGCGCCACTGCACTTCAGCCGAGTGACAGAGTGAGATTCCATCTCAAAAAAAGATACATTTTGTTAGAAATGGTATCAGAAAATGCTGTACAAGGCCATAAAGGTTGTGTGTGTACACACATATAAAGCTTTTGTAACACACATATGTGTGCATATATAGATATGAACGGTATATATATTTGTGAAGTCTATATGTATACACATACACAGACTATATATGTGAGTACTTTTATATATATCCTATAGAGCGTGTATATAAATGCATACATACACATACAAACACATACATAATATATCCTGCAATATAATCAAGTCTTAGTAGTTAGAAAAGTTTGCATAGGACATACTTATTCTAACAAAGTACTCATAATCTATCCTAAATTTAAAGTGGGAGTCTTTTATTTTACCTAGCAACCCTAAATATAAAGCATTTTCCTAGATGCCATCACTCACACCTTCAAATCAGAGGTTTTTTCTGCTGGTGTACTTAAAATAGGTTTACTGCAACGTTACTCTGGGTTGGCAGAAGAAAGTTTGAGAATTAGGAGTCAGTAAACATCTTAAGCAGACATCAATTATAAACTCCCAGATTTTTAAAATGGCTTGTTATTCTGATGTGTTAATATTAAATCATATTGTCTCCAACTAGCAAACGCTACAGCGTTAACATTTGCATGTAAGTCAATTGCTTGGAACTTGACAATTATGCTTTTCAGAAATAATATTCTATAAGACCGTCAGCTCCCCTAGGCCACATTACAAAAGCTTATTTGACAAATAGGATAGTTGAACTACTTGTTAAAATACCATTTGAATTATGCTTTAGAACTCAGGACAAAGTGGCCCAATTTTATTCCTCCTTTGTGAAACTGGAGAGGGAAGCTGAGTGGACTCTTCTGCTACACGACTTAATACATTGTATCTTAGAAAACGATGTTGACCTCCCAGCAGAGCCGGCAGTTTGTATAATTAAGAGTTTTATAAGTTTAGTATGGTTTCTCAAGGTTGCTTTCTATTCTATAGAAAATACATTTTCATCAATTTCTCTTTTTTAAACTGTCTCTTATTCTTATGTCTTATAATTTGCCCTAAAGCACTTTATGTCGGTATTTCACGGCGTCTTCTCAAGCATTTACTGAGGTAATTGCAGGGTTATGAAAAAGAGAAAAACACTCACAAACAGCATTGCTGGTTTTGAGCATGGATTATGTATCAAGCACTGTGCTATGTGCTGCTACCTACAGGCTACAAATGTCACTTCTTACAGCAGTCCTGTGATTTAGATCAGCGGTCCCCAACTTTTTTGGCAACAGGGACCAACTTCATGGAAACCATCTTCTCCCCAAAAGGGTGGGGGGAGGAGGTGGTTTGAGTTGTGATGGTTTTCGATCATCAGGCATTAATTATATTCTCATAAGGAGCATGCAGTCTAGAGTCCTGGCATTTGCAGTTCACAGTGGGGTTCGAACTCCTATTACAATCTAAAGCCGGTGCTCAGGCGGTAAGGCCTCCTGCTGTAAGGCCAGATCCTAACAGACCTCGGACTGGTACCAATACCTGGCCTGGGCATTGGGGAACCCTGATTTAGATGGTATTTCTCTTTTACAGAAGAGAGAAATGAGTCACAGAATGATTATCAGCGATAATGTAGCCTGGTAAACAGTTCAGGTAGGATTTAAACACATATTTTTCTGACTCTCAACAGCTGTTTTTATTCATAATGCTGTTTGGGGGTGAACGACCATTTCAGTTCAGCTGAGAACTGAAATATCTTAGCATACCCAAGCAGTTAAAGTGGACAAAGCTGGATGATTTGATTGAAAATGTTTTACATAAAAATAGCCATATTTATGTAAAAACAATGAAACATAAACTGTTTTCTATTTGTCTTAACAGGCTATGTTCCAGATTTTCACCTTCTTTGTTTACTTGTTTCTTGTGATATTTACACGGACACAAGACCATTATATTACATGGAGACTGAAAACTCCAGGTTAAATTTTAAAAAGGCAGTAAGAAGAAAAGCAGATTTTCAAATGTGGCCACTGACTTTGTGTTTATTAATTTTTCTAATAATGTTTTTTTCAAAATGTTATTGTTCCAGCAGTATTTCATACTGTATTTGTCTTAATAAGACTTTCAAGTTGATTAATTATACTCCAGATAAATTACTTGAAAACAGAAATTAAACAATTCTGTAAAATGTATCTGCTCTTAATCTAACACTTCACAAAAAAATCGCAAAGCTTTCTAAGCCATACTTGATGGCACGTATTTTGTAATTTTTTCACATTGTGGAAAATTTAAAAATAGCGATAACAAAAACAATTACAGTATTAGATAAATATATAACTACCATCCTTTGAATGATTACTATATGCCAAGTATTATGCTCCAACTTTTACAGGAACATTTTCATTTAATCCACAGCAATAAGACAATGATTAGAAGAGTGGCTGGCTTTCCTAAACAAAGTTATTACAATAGGCTTTTACTGTTGATACTCTTATGGCACACATTCTTTTGTCTCCCAAGTTTTGGACAAATGTGTAAAACAAATGAAATATAACAAAAATGTAAAAATATGCAGGCATAATAATGCAACTGATCAAAAATACACAAGAATCTCACAGGATAAATGAGGCATTAACACAGGGTGACTGCCTAATTTTAACAAAGAAGAAGAGGAACATTTACCTCATTAGTTCATTATTCATTCCTGAAATGAGACGCCTGAGACATGTCATAGAAATTCTAAAATGTCTAGTCCAACCTCCACAGAATTCTAGTTATCCTTTTGTGTACGAATATCATAGCTACTTCTTTGACAACATCCTCAAAAATAGCTCAGTGCTGTTACTAGGAGCAGAAGGGAATTGAGGAATTGAAACATCTCGGCCTTCCCTTACTTTACCAGGGGTCTCACAAAAGAACTTGGTAAAAGACTTCCTAAAGTTAAACTCATATTCTTCTATGTTCATTCCACACTATGGAATTTTTAATGCTTATTCTCGTTTTTATGTTCTTGTTCAACATTAATTCTCATTTACTTTTCATTGATAACTGCCTGTGTTTCAGGTGAAGAGATGTATGTAGTGATTTCCATGTTTAGATAAATGCAGAGCATTGATATTTTTAGCATTGGTTGCAGCAGCGGAAAATAGTACAAGAACTCTGATGTAACAGATAAAGCACAGATTCTAACCTCAGATTATGTTCAAATGTATGTTCAAATGTATGTGTGTGCACAGATTTAGACTGCCAAAAGAAATCAGAACATTTTATCACTTGAGCAACACAGAAAAGGCACCACTAATCCCGTTCTGGGGGACTTTGTTTTTTTGACGAAGCCCAAGGAGCTGTGGGTGGATTTCTCTCAGGTTTGAAACTCTGCTCTCTTTTACGTTGAGCTCCCTGATCACTGGGCTTTTGAATATATACATGTGTGCATCATATATTGTATGTACATGTATGTATATGTCTATACATGTGCATGTTTATAGTCTACATGTGACCAAACTGAGAAATATGTAGACATTCCCAGATTAAAGAGCTAACCCAAAAACTTTTCAAGTTCATATAATATGGATACTTCTTTGTGAATAAGACTATTAAACATTGCTGGTGTAGTAGAAACAGCTTATCTGATAATTTATCAACAAAATACGTAACTAACTTTAGGGGTTTTTCTTTTATGGTAATTGCCTAATGTACATGTAGTATAAAACTGGTTAATAGAAAAATAACCTGATATAATGACTAAGCATTGTCTAATATCTCAAAACTTTCCTGTAATTGTTAAGGATGAGGAAATTAAATAGATATAGGTGCAGTAAGAGTCTATAAACATACTTCTTTTACAATAATTATGTTTAATGATATGTTTAAAGATTTTACAAATTCATTCATAACTATACACTTATACTTTTACCAAATTAAATTGACTGATAACTATTCATATAATTTCCAAATAAAATCAAATACTGAAACATTAACAAAGGGTTTAAATATATTTACTTTTTGGTTTTTATTACCAAAAAACCAGAATATTTTTGGATCTCTTTGAAAGTATGTCCTGTTTCATATTCAGAACTTTGAGGATTCCTATATCTTTAGAAATTATGAGGTATATATTCATAAAATATGGGTATGTAACAATTAAAATTAGTTAATATCTTGGTTTTTCTCTAGAAATTCAGGTTACTATGTGTATAAGGCCATTCTTGCATTGCCAGAAAGAAATAACTGAGTCTGAGTAATTGATAAAGACAAGATGCTTAATTGGCTCACAGTTCTGCAGGCTGTACAGGAAGCATGACACTGGCATGTGCTTGACTTCTGGAGAGGCCTCAGGGAGCTTTTACTCATAGTGGAACACAAAGAGGAATAGGCACCACATCACATGATGTTTTAGTCCATTCTCATACTGCTATGAAGAAATACCTGCTACTGGGTTATTTATGAAGGAAAGAGGTTTAATTGATTCACAGTTCCATAGGGTTGAGAAGGCCTCAAGAAATTTATAATCATGGCTGAAGGGGAAGCAAATACGTCCTTCTTCACATGGTGGAAGGAAGGAGAAGTGCTAAGCAAAAGTGGGAAAAGCCTCTTATAAAACCATCAGACAGGCTGGGTATGGTAGCTTGCACCTGTAACGCCAGCACTCTGGTAGGCTGAGGTGGCTGGATCACGAGGTCAGGAGCTCAAGACCAGCCTGGCCACTATGATGAAACCTTGTCTCTACTGAAAGTACAAAAATTAGCCAGGCATGATGGCGTAGCCCCACCTACTCAGGAGGCTGAGGCAGGAGAATCGCTTGAACCCAGGAGGTAGAGGTTGCAGTGAGCTGAGATTGCACCACTGCATTCCAGTCTGGGTGACAGAGTGAGACTCCATCTCAAAGAAAACACACACACACACACACACACACACACACACACACACACACGTGCACACACACACACACACACACCAGATCTTGTGAGAACTCACTATCACAAGACCAGCACATGAGGGTAACTGCCGTCATGATTCATTTACATCCCACTAGGTCCCTCCCATAACAGGTGAGGATTATGAGAACTTACAATTCAAGATGAGATTTGGGTGGGGGCACAGGCAACCCATAACACATGGTGACAGTGGAAGCAAGAGAAAGAGAAGGAGGAGGTGCCACACACTTTTAAAAAAACAGATCTCCTCAGAACTCACTCACTATTGTAAGGATAGCATCAAACCGTCAGACATCTGCCCCATGGCCTAAACACTTCCCACCAGGCCCCACTTGCAACAGTAGGAACTACAATTCAACATGAGACATGGTGGAAACACATATTCAAACTATATCATTAAGAGTTAAAATTGTCATTAACATCTATAATTTAAACTACTAGAAATAGGGGGGAAAGTTGGTATGCAAAGTGTACAAGAAAAGCAAGATATATTTTTGGTAAATAGGTTTATAATGAAAGCCTGAGGACGTGGTTTTTGTTGAAGAAAAAGTACTAATATTTACTTTACAGGTTTTTTAAGGATTATTTCAGAATGAAAGAATAAACAAATAAATTATATAAATAAACTGAATGAATATCAGTGTCATAAAGGGTTGTAAAATTTGACAAAAGAAATTTTACATGTGATAAAATGTACTAAGATTAAACGAGTTTATCAGGGCTTTAAAAATTAAACTTTAATATCCAAAATTACATTGATAGAAAACTAGAATTTATTTTTTCTTTTAAGCACGTTTGTGTAATAGTGATAAGATATAGTAACAGATTTCTGTTTACTTTTTGAGTCAACTGCAAAAACAAAAAAAAGAAAAAGAAAAACAGGGAAGAAAGCAAGACATTCTGTATCATGCTGTCTTTATTTAGTGTTTTGTTTACATTAATAACTATAATCTCATAATGGTCTGTAATTCTATTATAATCAAGTGTTTCAAACCTTTGTATCTTTGGCAGACTTTCCAAAATCAAATTCCAAGAACTAAATTAAGTCTTTTCAACCTCAAACTAACCTTTGGACGTCTCAGAAGTGCCCCTGTAAACATAGGAGAAATATATTAAACTAATTAGCATTATTTGCTATATTAAACTCATACAGAATTCATTGTCAATAAATTATGTTTAACATTCTTTGAGTAATATTTATATAAATATGTTATTGATATATTTCCACTAAAATTGTATAAACTTCCTAGAATTTGATGTTATTAGTCATTATTTTGGTTGTTAGATTAAAATGTTATGCCACAGAAATAACCTAATTTTATTCTTGATTGTAGATTATAATAAAGTCCCACCAGGTCCTTAACCATGGCACTTGAAGTCTTTTTGTCCACTGGTAATTGCTTTATTCTGATTTTTTTTGGGGGGGGGCAGGGTGGAGGGGATGATTTTAACAAGTAAATATAATTCTAAAATGTATGTCAAGCAATCCTAAAATAGCGGAACAAAGCCAAAGGGATCATATTAACTGGCTGTAAACTATACTAGAAAGCTATAGTAACCAAAGTAACATGGTATTGGTGCTAAAACAGACACATAGACCAAGGGAAAAAATAGAGAACCCAGAAATAAAGCTGCACACCTATAGATTTGACAAACTCAGCAAAAATTATAAATGAGGAAAAGATGTTTTTCTCAATAAATGGCTCTGGAATAACTGGCCATCTTTATGTCAAAGAATGAAACTGGGACTCCACATTTAACCATACACAATTATTAACTAAAGATGAATTCAGGCAAATGTAAGACCTCAAACTATAAAAATCACAGAAGAAAGCCTAGGAAATACCCTTAGTGTCAGTCTTGGCAAATAATTTGTGGCTGGGTCTGAGATGAACCAAACTAACTCCATCTTAGATGTGAGCCTGACTGACTCCATCTTGGCTTCTCCCCCCACCATTTCTCCCTTCAGTGCATACCTGGGCCACACTGTGCTGGGTCATGTTGTGCTTAGAACTATAGAAACATATAACCACTATAACCATATCCTTCTTGACAAGCCCACTTGCTACTGTGAATACCCCCTTGATTGATTGTATGGAAAGAACTGAATGCCCCTGCCTTGGTAACAGCAGTCATGGGAACTGCTTGTGTATACCCTCCTTAGTTAATCAGCAATCATGGGAGCCTCCTGCCTCCTAGTTACCAGCCTCCTCCCTTAACTTGCTTATCCTGCTTCTGTAAAATTCCGCTTTGCCCCCTTACCCTGAGCAACGTGTAAAAGGAAATCAAACCCCTTCCTCAGGGCCCAGAGATTTTGAGCATGAGCTGACTCTTTGTTACCGGCAATAAAGGACTCACAGTCAGATTTCAGAGTGTAGCACTTTCCTAACAACTTGCTCGGACATAACAGGTCTTCAAAAACAATTGCAGCAAAAACAAAAATTGATAAGCAGAACCTAAGTAAAGAGCTTCTGCATAGCAAGATAAACTACCATGGGAGTAAACAGATCATATATAGAATAGAAGAAACATTCACAAACTATACAGCCAACAAAGGTCTAATATCCAGAATCTATAAGATACTTAAATCAATAAGCAGAAAGCAAATAACCCCATTATGTATGAATGTCTAAATCTCCTCTAAGACTCAGGCTTAGGAAGTTTTCTGCTACCTTTTGTTGTTGTTGTTAGGTAGAACATTGTTTTAGTTTTTTTTTTTTTTTTTTACTCCTGCCTATCCCTTTTCCTTCTGAAAGACCCAAAACTCAAATATTTTCAATTTATATTGTGCCATGTATATGTAAGCTTTCTTTATTATTTTCATCCCCTCTACATACAGAGAGAGTACATTCATATATATCATTCTACATGTATATACTGGTTGTGTTAGTCCCAAACACCTGTCTTCAAGTTCAGTAATTCTTTATTCTGCTTAGAGCTCTTGATTACATTTTTGTTTTATTTATTATACTTTTTTAATCCAGAATTTCTGGTTTTTTTATATCTGTTTAATTCTCATTCAGATCATAAATTGTTCTTTGATTTTTTTTGTATTAATTTTCTGTGTTCTCTTTTATCTCACTAAGCTTCTTTAATATTATTTTTGGGTTTTTTTTCAGGCATTTCATGGATTTTTTTGTTGTTGAAATCTGTTGCTGGAGAATTATTGTGTTACTTTAAAAGCATCATGTTTTCTTACTTTTTCATGTTTCTTGTGTCTTTATGTTTGTATCTGCACATTAGTTGTAACAGCCACTTCCTCCAATTCTTTTTGATTTCCTTTCCTAGGGGAAGACATTTTTTTTTTTTCCTGTAGATGTATCTACAATGTTGTTTGGGTAGGGCACTTTAGACTTGATTCTACATGTGTGCAGTATAGTTTTTGTATGATTACTTTGGTTGTAATCAGCATCAGTGGTGTCTGTAATTTCCACAGTTGCCTATACTGCACTTGTTAGTGAAAGCTGTAGTGAGGCACTGCTGGGGATAGAGGTGTCAGAAAAACTAGTTGTTGGTCCCCAGTAGTTGTCGCTGTGAGCTAGGCAAGCCTTTCTGTTATTGGGTCCCTTTGAGGCATAAGTGGGTACTGATAGAAGACCTAGACAGGTTGATTCTTAAGCTTCCAGACTGCTTGCTTGAATAATAACAGCCGTAGCAGTGGACTGGGATTATGGGCAGCATGTTTTGTATCAGCAATGACTATCAAAGGCAGGCCCACCCTCAGCTCTCAGATGGCACACATTGGTGTTGGCAGAGGTGGCAGCAGCAGGTTGAGCAGGATGGTTATCAGGGCTCCTAGGAGTACTGCACAGACATCAGTGGTGGTAGGTAGTGTGCAGTGATTCTCAGGCCACTGTGTGACATGCTTGGGCACCAGTGACTGATAGTCTGAGCCTTTTTTAAGTTTCCCTAATGGTGCATGTGTGCACCAAAAGCAGCAGGCAAGGAAAACTGATGCTCAGATCCCTGGACAGTTCTGCATATAGGACGTTGGCACCAGGTAAGGTGGGCCTGTCCTCAGGACCCCAGTGGTGTGCACAAGCACAGGATGTGATTGACAGAAAAGGATGATCTCCAGGTTCCTGAATGGCATGCTTGAGTGCCAGCAGCAGGGAAGCTGCGCCATTTGTCAGGCCTTCTAATATTGCACACATCCACCTGGGACAATACATGGGGTGAGTTAGCCCTCAGTCCCCCTAATGGTGCATATGGACATAGACTGTGGTAGGGCAGGTGGAGCAATCCCAAGGCCCCAGCTCGTGTTCTTGGGTTCCTGTGGCAGGCAGGCTGGGTCTTTTGTCAGAACTCTTGATATTGCACACATGTGTCTGCGTCTAAAGGTGGCTTAGAGTCATCCTCAGGCCCTTGGGTAGCATGCCTAGGTGGTGGTAGTAGTGAACAGGACAAGCCTGTCCTCAAGTCCTAGAATGACATTTGACAGGACCTGTGTCCAGGTCCACTGAAGGTGCATAGTGGGACACAGCCACCCTGCTGCACGGATCGGGGCAGGGTTGCTGTGAGTGGCAGCAGCTCTAGTCAGGCAGCTCACAGGCTCTGGAAAGCATGTGCTCTAGCTCCCTTTGTCATAGCTGCAGCTGCCCTGGTGTGCTGCACCCCTCATTCCCCAGGATGAAGAACATTATGTGAGATAGAGTGGTTAGGACCTAGGCATACTGGAAGTTCCAGCTGGTGTTCTGTCTCTGTAGGCCTCGAGGTAGACATGCAAAAATGTCAGTTGGGTTCCAGGAATATGGAAATGCAGGGGTTGTTGGGCCCCAAGGCAGGATACAGTCCAGTGGAGGCTGAGCTCTCATATTGTCTCCATTCAGCAGCTGCTTGGGTCTCAAGAGGTGTGTAGGACCCAGCATAAATTCCTTCTCTGGAACCGGGTGGTTGCTCAGACTCCAGACAGCTGCCTATCCTAGTCTCAGGGTCTGCAATAGCCAAGGAGCTCTCTCATGGCTAAGACTGTAGGAGTTTTCAGTGAAAATGTGGACCTCTAGGAGTTGCTGAATTACCTTTTCCCTGCAATGGGGAGCCTCTACAGGCTCCCAGCTAATCTTAGTTGGTCCAGCTGCCTTGCTTCGCTTTCTTCCTGTGTCTCAGATGTTCCCTGTAACTTCCCTGCAGAATTCCAGTGTTCTCTCTTAAATGCTGTATTCAGTGTACGGTGATCGACTCACTGTCCTTCTATGCTGGAGATGAACGCTAAGTGCCTATAGTCAGCCATTGAAGTCTCTCCCCACCATTTCTATAAGGCTTTGAAGTCAGGCATTGACTTCTTCTCTCTATCTGTAAGAGTCCAAGAGGTCAGTTTCATCTAATTGGTAATCTGTTGTTGAATTTAGCTACCTTCGCTCACCCTAGAGATAATTAAAGAGTTAGGAGGCCGGGCGCGGTGGCTCACGCCTGTAATCCCAGCACTTTGGGAGGCCGAGGTGGGTGGATCACGAGGTCAAGAGATCGAGACCATCCTGGTCAACATGGTGAAACCCTGTCTCTACTAAAAATACAAAAATTAGCTGGGCATGGTGGCACGTGCCTGTAGTCCCAGCTACTTGGGGGGCTGAGGCAGGAGAATTGCTTGAACCCAGGAGGCGGAGGTTGCGGTGAGCCGAGATCGTGCCATTGCACTCCAGCCTGGGTAACAAGAGCGAAACTCCGTCTTAAAAAAAAAAAAAAAAAGAGTTAGGATATTGCTCTGGATTAGGCTTTGGCTTCATACAGGGTTGCAGCTGGTTTGAACTTCTATCCAGACCACTAAAACTTTCCCCATAACAACAATGAGGTTCTACACTTTCGTATCATTTACGTGCTCACTGGAGTAGCCCTCTTAATTTCTTTCAAGAACTTTTTCTTAGCATTCACAACTTGGCTACCTGTTTGGTGAAAGTAGCCTAGCTTGTGGCCTATCTCAGCTTTTGACATGCCTTCCTTACTAAGCTTAATTGTTTCCAGCTTTTGATTTTAAGTGAGAAATACTATATGACTCTTCCTTTCACTTGAATACTTAGAGGTCATTGTAGTGTTGCTAATTGTCATAATTTCAATATTTTTACGTGTAAAGAGACAGGTAGGGAGGCCTGTGGAGAAGCTGGTTAGTGGGGCGGTCAGAACACACGCAATATTTATTAATTAACTTGGCTGTCTTCTGTGGGTGTGGTTTTTGGTACCCTTCCAAGTTTATAACAGTAACCGCAAAGAACACTGATCACAGATCATCATAACAGATATAATCAGAATTAAAAAGTTTGAAATATTATGAGAATTACCAAAATGTGGCACAGAAACATGAAGTGAGCACATGCTGTTAGAAACAATGGGGCCAACAGAACTGTTCTACAATGTGTTCCCACAAAACTTCAATTTGTAAAAAATGCAGTATCTTCAGAGCACAATAAAATGAAGCCCAATAAAATGAGGTATATCTGTATATGGAAAGAATCAAAAGAATCCTGACAAATACAGGGTTCTAATAACTTTGAGTCTATGCAATTAGACTAAATTTCCAGAAATCAATTAAAAAAAAAAAACTGGGCTCAAAAAACTGCTAACCTAACATCAAGCAAAATAAGAATTAATTGTATGGAACTGAACTGACAAAAATATTATAATTCTTAATGGGTTTTTGTTCAAAACATTGCTCATTATGTTTCAGTTTTCCAGATTTAAGCTAACTTTGTTTTAACCTATATATAATTTGCAACAATTTGGGAATACATATTTTTGTAAACAGAATTCAAACATTTACCTTCTTCTCTGTCTAATCTCTCTAGAATTTAGAATTTATTCATGAGTATCCTTATATTATGGCAATATAATTATTTACATAATTTCAATAAGAATCTCTTTTTTAACAGCACACAATTGAAAAGCTGGCTTTTTTTTACCAAGGTTTTGAAAAGAATGTTGTATTTTCTGATCTGACCAGACAGCTTTAAGAAACCGAAGTTGAATTATAAAGCCAATAAAGGTCCCTCGGAAAAACTGGCCTGATATACCTTGTCTGCACATTTACCTTATAGGGTTTCTGGCTTTGTGTTAAGTAAGGAATGTAACTTTCTGGCAGGCCTAGGAATTTCAAGATATTTTGGGAACTTCGAGAAGAGAGGAATTTGCCAATTTGTAGAGGTATTACAGATGCAGTCAGATGGTAAGGCTTTCTCTTGGCTCCTAGCTTTCACAGACCTTTTAAAAATCTAATCTGAAGTCACTTATTAAAAGTTCCAGCAAAGCCAACTTTTAAAAAGCCTATATTATCAATCACTATTCTTTTTGTACTTTATGCAAATAATCTTGCCAAGTTAATGAGACTAAACTTACGTTCTTTTCAAACAAATTAGTCTGACTGTAAGTATCTTTGGTAGAAATGGGGGTGAATGTAGAGAGAAAAATTGTGTTTAAAAAAAGAAAATACAGTACATCTGTTATTAGATTCTAGCACATTATTTTGAGGATTTTGTTTTTTATCTACAATCTGGACTAGATACTAAATTCTTTTAGTTTTTATCAATATTAAGTTTTGAATCTCCAAACTAATATTTTTCAAATTTTCTCCCATCCTTCTGATTTTTTCAACACTCACTAAAATTGAAACTGCTTTTCCTGAGGCTTTGAATGCTGATGCTAGTCAACTTGATAAATAGACTTTGGAGAAATTAGCTTGATGGCCTGCAAATGGACAACTTTTATGACATTTAAACTGCACACCAGGAAATTCTGTCAGTTTGTCACTGCCTGCTCTGCTTCAACAGGAAATACTTTAGCTCAGATTCAGAAAACTTCTCAATGAACTGCTATTCAGACTCAGAAAGTAGCTTGGAGAATACTCCAGACATTAAGCTTTGTAAGTTTCTGTTGTTTACATAGAAAAGTCTCTTATTACATTTCCTTTTTCTTGTACTGCATAGAACCTAACCTTGATGGGTCCCATCTACAATGCACCTTCTGAAGAGACAGAGCTGTTTAACTGAACTCACCCATTCGCGGGACTAATAGACTGATTTAAAAAGGCATATGGCAAGGTACTCAAATTTGTGGGGTTTTTTCCTGCTTTTTCCGATATGTTTTCTCCTCCTGTCTCAAAACTTCTAAGCCAAATCTCTACAAAGCTACCAATTCTCTATTATGTGAAACTTTCTGAAAATTAAATTTCAAATGGGAAACTGAAGGAAACCAGCACATTTTACTTGAAAATACACTTCTGGGAAAGAAAAATAAATCTTTGGATTCCAAAATCACTAAACCAGAAAAGAAAGTCAAGCTGGGAACTGCATCGTGCAAACCTGCCTCCCATTTTATTCCTATGTAAGTTGTTAGCTACAAATTAAAAACAAGCTACACACCTCCTTCACAGTTTGCCCACAGGAATTTCCTTGTGGGCCTCAAAATCCTTACCTTAAAATATTTCTGTTGAATTTCACCCCAGACATGGAAATTCACAGCCAATTTTCACAGGTGCCAGATAGAAGACAAGCAGAACTCAGTCATTCCTCTGCTGACCTGAAACAAATGCATATCTGATTGCTACCTCTGTCCTATGGCTTATGTAAAAATGCATATTCAGTGAGTCATAGGCATAAGTGACTACTCCTCTACCCTCCTCTCACATGGAAGTTGTGTATTCAGTGAAAGAATGATCAAAATCCCAAAAGAATGCAACCTTTTGTCTCTTGTCTACCTATAGCCTGGAAGACTTACCTTGAGTTGTCCCACTTTTCCGGAATAAACCAATGTACATGTTATACATATTGACTGATGTCTCATGTCTCCATAAAATGTGTGTAAAACCAAGCTGTGCTCTCACTACCTTGGGCACATGTCTTCAGGACCTCCTGAGGCTGTGTCGTGGGCATGTCCTTAACCTTGGGAAAATAAACTTTCGAAATTAATTGAGACCTGTCTCAGATACTTTTGGGCTCACACTTCTTTGGCATATTTTGCTATGACTATTTAGAGGGGCTACAAACCACAGAAATAGCTCCGAAAAGTTGCCCTCTTTTAAGGGAGTTTTCTGACTGCAGAGAAGATCTACATTAGTGGTTACTGGGGAGAGCAAAAATCACCCAGTGACCATTGAACAGCCCCCAGAGACAAAAACGCCTTATCTGAGGAATTTAGAAGGGAGGAAAAACCACCTGGTGGCCCTCAAACAGGCAAAACTGGGGGATTTAGAAATAAACTTCGCTAGCATCTGAAGTCGGTTTCTGGTTCCAGACCTCTTTTAAACTTAAAATTTGTAAATAGCTAGAATTTCTATACATTTCCAAATGCCACGCCAAAATTCATTGTGCAACCCTTGCTTACATTAAGGCACCAAAATTACTACAAATGTGATTATTTATCATTACCTGTGTGGCTAGAATGGTCCAAATTACCCTTAAGCTCCTGCCTTAAGGACCCTAAATACTCCTAAGGAAAACTCCACTGCGATGCTAAGTCCTCTATCACTGAGGTGTCCTGCTGTATCCTTTTGCAGCATTCCTTTTTTTTTGTTGAGATGCACTATTGCTTTGTCACCAGGCTGGAGTGCAATGGCGCCATCTCTTCTCACTACAACCTCTGCCTCCCGGTTCAAGTGATTCTTCCTCCTTAGCCTCCCAAGTAGCTGGGATTATAAGCACGGACCACCAGGCCCAGGTAATTTTTCTATTTTTTGAAGAGATGGGGATTCACCATGTTGGCCAGGATGGTCTCCATCTCTTGACCTCCTGATCCACCTGCCTTAGCCTCCTAAAGAGCATTCCTTTTTGAAATCTGTATTTTTGGTGGTATATTCTTCTTACCAGCCTTCGAATCAACCATTTCCAATGATGCTGATGCTGGGGCTCTGATGCTTTTTTTTTTTTTTCGAAGCCCCTTATCCAGATCTAGAAAAGAGTACCTCACAGGCAAAAGAAAGTAAAAATACAACACTTTTAGGTATTTACCAGGGAAACTTACCACAGCTACCGTCTATTCTTCTGAGAGCTACTACCTGTGAGGCTTCATCTACATAACAATACAGTCTTTGCTTGTCACGTGATCTGATTTTGGCTATGTCTCCAAAACCATCACATCTTGTAGTTCCCACATGGCAAGTTTTATCTTCCTTATTTAGATCTAGAAAAAGAGTACCTCAAAGACAAAAGAAAGTAAAAATACAGCAGGTGTTGTTCTCGTGGAATGAGTGAGTTTTCATGAGATCTGATAGCTTTATAAGGGGCTTTTCCCCTTCTGCTCCGCACTGCTACTTCCTGCTGCCATCTGAAGAAAGGATGTGTTAGCCTCCCCTTCCACCGTGATTATGTTTCTTGAGGCCTCTCCAACCATGCTGAACTGTGAGTCAATTAAGCTTTTTTCCTTTATAAATTACCCAGTCTCAGGTATGTTTTTATTAGCAGTGTAAGAACAAACTAATACACCATGCTTCTTATCCACAACCCTTCTAGATCATGTGACACCACCTCCCCCACCCATAAAGACCTCCAAGCCTCTATTACCTTATAGTCTACAAACTTCAACGATCTGGCTCATCCTTGAGTCTTATAGTTGCAAGGTTCCCATGTCCATATGCGTGTTCATCAAGTTGGACACATTTTTTTCTTGTTATTTGGTCTATTGTCAATTCCTCTTAACAACCTTATATTTAATCCTTCAGAGAGAAGTTTCAGACTTTCCTATGTTATGTTTCCTTCTGCTACCAAGCCTTCGCAAATACTGTATCTTCAGCTTGGAGTTTGCTGGCTAACTCCTATTTAATTCTTTTGCGGTCTGTTCTTACAGGAAGTCTTCCTTAGCACTTTACATGTTGATTAGGGAGTCCCTTCTCCACATTTCTATGGGTCTCTGAGCTTATATCATCAGCAGACTTCTGTTAGGTTAATGACATTCTTGTTTCTTATATATGCCTCTGCAATTTCATTTCCAACATCTAGCATAGTTCTTGGACGAGTGTAGTTTCATTTGTTGTTGGATGTTGTGGATGTCCATATTGACAGTATTATTCCCACTTCTTTTATTTTTACATATCATATTATTTTATTTTCTTTTCTTTTATTTTCATTTTGAGATGGAGTTTCATTGTCACCCGGGCTGGAGTACAGTGGCATGATCTCGGCTCACTGCAACCTCCACCTCCCAGGTTCAAGTGATTCTCCTGCCTCAGTGTCCTGAGTAGCTGGGACTACAGGCACGCATCACCACACCCAGCTAATTGTTTGTATTTTTAGTAGAGATGGAGTTTCATCATGTTGGCCAGGATGGTCTTGATCTCTTGACCTCATCATCTTCCCACCTCGGCCTCCCAAAGTGCTGGGATTACAGTTGTGAGCTACTGCACCTGGCCTATTCTCACTTCTATTTACCGGTATCAGTAAAGTTGATGCTAGCTCAGCTACCCTCTACTACATGATGCAAAAAAAGCAAGGAGATCATTCCTACAACATCAGGGATCCTCTCTTGGCTGTGGCCCCTAATTTTTTAGATCATCACTTTCTGTCTTTTTTTTTTTTTTTTTTTTTTTTTTTTGCTTTAAACCACTTAATTCTAGAGAGCAACTATGACTGTTCTTTTTCCCTCATAGGAATGTCTCACTGCTCATGGTGTGGTGAAGGAAGTGTGTAAACAAGCATATACCTGAGTCATGAATGGTTTACAAAGCTTGGACTTCCCTGCAGTTAGTGGAGAGCCAATGAAGAGTTTTAATTAAGGGAGGAACAGGCCAAATTTTCATTTTAGATAGATCTCTCTTCTAGCTCTGCAGAAGATGGATTTGAGGAGAAAAGTGAGAGGGAGCAGAGAAGTGAGTAATAAGAGTATTCAATACTGCAGACAAATATATTAAGAACGTATCCCCAAAGTCAGCAAATTCTTTTTTGCATAAAGTGCCAGGCAGTACATATTTTAGGCTTTGTGGGCCATCTGTCCCAATGACTTAACTCTGCCTCCATAGCTGACAATGTAGACAGAATATAAATGAATGAGCTTAGCGTGTTCCAATAAAACTTTGTTATGAAATGTAAAATTAGAATTTCATATGGCACACAATATTATTTTCATTTGTCACGTGATTATTATTTTTCTTTTCATTCATTCCAAGCATTAAAAATGTAGAAACCATTCTTATTTGCTGGTCGCACAGAACCAGGCAGCATGCTAATGTGGCCAACATATTATAACATACTGACACCTGGTATCTACTATTTATTTGTTTGCAGAACAGGAGAGGGATGTTTTTAAAAATGCTGATGAGCACTAGGCTTTGATTTACCAGTAATTCATGGGTTCCTAGAGTAGCATGCGTCAAATAGTAAATATCCAAATATGTGTTGAATAAAGATACATGTATCAAAAATGGTCACATCAGATTCTGGTGAGGAAGAAAACAAGAATGAATGTCATATTTTAAGCTTTTGTGAATTAAGGTATTATAGGACCACTTACCAATGTGGAGAATTCCGGAAATAAAACGAGTTGACTAGAAAGCAGGAGAAAAAGATAATTGCCTTCTTTTCTGTTTGGCTGGTTCTTCTGCTCAAGACAAGGCATCAGCTGAGTTTAAATTAATTAGGATTATCCACTACATGTCCAAGGTATCCTGAGTTTTTGTACAGATACTTCTAGAACTATTGCTGACTGAAAAGTTATCTGATTAATATATTTTCTGAAGAATATTTATCCTTAAACTGGTGATTACTATGAGCTCCCCTTAACTGAGACATTTGCTTTAATTTATTTTCACTGCACTGGAGAAAGAAAGACATATTTCTCAAAGACTTTCACTTAGTATTAATATTAGTAGCTTGAAATATAGACAATAGCAGTCAGGACCACAACATGGAAAATGAAGTGGAAAAATTATGTCACTTATATTGCTATTTTTACTCTCTAATTTAACGTTGTCTTAGGTTTCCCAAGGCCAAAATGAAGAACACCACTCAAGTACCCTTTATATTACTTTCTCTTTCCTTGCTTTTCTTTCCTTCCTTCCATTTGTTTCTCACATATTCCAAAGATATCTCAGGCTTGCAGATCATTCTTCCTCTCTTTCTCCTTCCCCTCCTGCTTTTCTTCTTTCTCCTTCTCTTTACTCAGACATTTATGTCCTTGAGACTTGCGGTTCCCAATAAAGTAACTTGACTAATATTTAAAGTACAACTTATTCTGTTTCTTGGTAGATACATACTAATATTTTCAGAATAGAATTTTATACCCTGAATCCAAAAAGTAACAGTCAAGAGGAAAAGAAACATCAAATATGGCATTGTAAAAATGTATCTGCCAAGAGTCATCCATGCAAATCTGGGGAAAAATCTGATGCCATTTTTGGTGCAATTAAACACTCCAGTCTATACAGTAGAGCTGCATTTTCGGAATTGTCACATGACATGGGGCTCGCAGAATTTTACTTTTGTAAGATAACCAGACTTTTTAAATCTAAGAGATCTTTGAAATTCAGAACTAGAAAAAAAGTTACAAACTTCTAATTAAAAAATGGCATCAGGGAATGCAACCATCTGATTGGGTCAATTGCTTCCTGCCCTAGTTTTATGAATTGAAATTACTTCTGCTTACTAATGGCATCAGAAAAAAACATTAAACTATTTCTACATATCAAGGTTAGACAGGTTAATGAAGAACAGGGTCCTCAGGCATCATTGTTTATAAAATGGGAGCAACTAGGTATGAGTAAAAGTAGGCTATTACTACATTACCATTGCATGAGTGTTTTTACATAATTCTCTTGAATACATCTCTAGCATTCTTTTTCTGGTGACTAATTCTATTTTTTCTTTAATCTTCCCAATTTCTTAGAATTCTTACCCAAATTCTGACCTGTTTTCTAGGTTTTTTTTTCTCTTTACTCTTATTTTTAAACTCGTTATCTCTTTATTTTTCTATGTAAGTAGAAAATTTGTTGCAAAGCATTTGTGTTGATTAAACTACTTTCTGTTCAATGATTAAAATCATAAACAAAATTATATAATGCAGAATGCTATCTTTTGCTTTTCCCTAACACTTAAAACTAGGGAGAAAAAATTTTAAAGCAGGTTTGGAAGACATAGAGACCTCATTTCAATACTGGATACCTTAACCTTGCTTTTCTAAAAACTAAGGAACAAAACCAAAAACACTTGATTCAAACTGGTTTAAAAGTCTGATAATGTGTATTAATTTTTGTTAGAATTGAGTGCTTCATCCCCTCATTAACACCTTTACTTTTTTCAATATGTTTAATAAACCTGTGTTATGAAGAAGGTACTTTGTTTAGTGCATTTAATAATGGGGGGAAAAAAGATCCTAAGGCATAATAACCATCTCAAGAAACTAGGAAGAGCTGAATGATAGATGTACGTTTATATCTTCATATTAGTATATGATGCCAGGTAATAAATATTGGAAATATAAAATCCTTTAAAAACACAAGACTAAATATCGATCATAAATCATGGAATATTTGAGTGGATAACACAAAATGTACCTTTAGAGAAAGTATCATTTCATTGTCACCTGGGAGAATGTAATTTATAAAGACAACCAGTAGAAGAGAAATTGATAAAAACTTGGTTATTCTAGAATTTTAGGCAAGGAAAGTTTACGTAATTGACTAAAGTTTGAGGAAATACAGCTGATGAGGCATAATGGATTTATTTTGTAGGGATATAGTTTAGGGAAGTTAATCCTGAGCTATGATATGGTGAGTAAAAACAGATAGCAATTGAAACATTAGAATGGTAAATTATTTTGCCATTACTTTAATATCTTCCCCCTGGTGCCACCCAAACATAGTGATGATGGTGATAAATATCACATCAACACAACAGCAACAATAAACACTGTTGGTGCTTACTATATGCCAAGCCTGGTAATAAACTATACACAAACCTGTAAGTTAAATACTAAAATTGATCCTATTTTATATGTGAGTAATTTGAAGCACAAAGATATTAACTGGCTGGCTCTAAATAACACAGCTTCAAGCAGGTAGAATGAGGATTTCAACTACCATGCTTGAATCTCTTTGGTATCTGCAAGAGGATGGAAATAAGTAAACAATGAAATGCTACCTAAGAAAACACACCCAAAACTAACAACAGAAGTCACCAGTTTTCCTTGTTCTGTTTGTGCTTCTAATCTTACCCACAAATCTCAAAATAATCCTTTACTCTTCCACCTCTTTCATTTCCATTTTATGTCTATACTTTCATGTTATCTGTAAGAATGACCTCCATTTGGTATCTTCCCTGACAATCTCACTTCAGTCCCTGATTTATTGTGGTAGCTAACAAATGAGTGTGCTGGCTTCCAGTATTCCCATATGCTTCCACACTGTAGTTAGAGTGATCTTTCTAGAATGTAATTCAGTTAGCAAGTCTATCGGAGAATGCAGGGTGGTAGAAGGGAGAGGATTAGGAACAGTAACTAATAGGTACTGGGCTTAATACCTGGGTGATAAAATAATCTGTACAACAAACCCATGACAAAAGTTTACTTGTGTACCAAACTTGCACATGTACACCTAAACTTATAATAAAAGTTAAAAAGAGAAATTTTTTTTTCAAAAATGCAATTTAACAGGACACTTATCTGCAAAAAGCCCTTATCATGCTCCTTAAATTTTGAATTCTATCCTTTGGCATAGAAAAACTTAACAACTATTAGGTCTTATTTTGGGTTTTTTATAAATAGAGACAAACGTGAATTTCCAGAATTCTTTAAATGCAGTTTTTCATTTTGGTTCTGGTAGTTTTTTTTCTAATGAACAAAGTTTTTTCACATTTACAAACTTTATGGTTTTCCTGCTTCTGCCTGGATCCATCTGGAGAGCTGCTACTTTCATTTAAAGATTCTTATATCTCCTTTTTGAACCTTTTCTGAACCCAGCAATCAAATGTTGTTTTATTAGTATTATTAATTGTACATGTAGAATCCTATACTGGCTATTTTTGGAGCACTATAATACTCCAAATTCATGCATTTAAATCTCGACTCTACCTATAAGCTCTTTGAAATCAGAAAAATTTTGTCTTATGATTATTGGTCTCAGGGCCAACCACAGAACTTGACATCTAGTAGAGGATGAATAAGTGAATCACTGAAGGAATGAGGAGTGTTGTGGATATGATTAGATTCTGACTCCAGTTGTTGGCTTCCTATAAAAAGGAAAAAGGAATATAATTGATTTAAAAAAACCCACTGGTATCTCTCCTTAAGCCTCTCTACTGTCCATTTCCTGGTATAATTTAATTATACCATGGATCTAAGAAGCCAGAGAAGAAAGTCTGCATTATGTTTGTCCTGATGCATGAATTTTTATCTAATACATGAAGGGAGAAAAATCTGAATTAAAGTAGTTGCGAACTGTCACACGTGGCTGTTCTGTGCTCCCAAAAGATGCCTGGAAAGCCAGATTTGAGTGGGTGAAGGTGGGAGGTTTAGAGCAAGGGAAAGACTAGGAAATTGGAAGTGGGGGTGACATGAGAGAAATCCAGGAGAACAGAAAAGAAACTGCAAGATAATTAGCTGCTATGATTAAAAGGTTTCATTTTTCAAATCACTTTTCAATCTCATTCGTGTCATGTGAAACGTTAAGATCTATTTCTAGACTGAGTAATATGCTGTAGTACAAAAATTTGAAAAATAATTATCTTCTTATTTTATCCGTAAAAATATTAAGACAGATTCATTTAATTACCATAACCAAGCTCGGCAGGGTGCTGGCTGGGCCTTGATGGATTGCCATCCCTTGCCTGACTCACATGTTTGGCCTTGAGCCTCGTGAATGAACACCTGGGGGCAGAAGCTGGCCCAGCTCCTTCCAGTTCACAGCAGAGCACGGCGTGTCATGCTGCTCATTTTCTGATGTGCAGGCTTTGCTCTTCCTTTAGGGAATGAGATTCTGACAGGCACTTTATCTCAACACATTGAGTTTTGTATGAAATTGTCATTTTCTCTTGCCGCCTTGCTAGTTAGCTCAATACCATGAAGAGATATACAGAGTGAGATTTGATATTGAAGTCAGGCCAGGAGACTGTTGTTTCAAGGGAAGGACACTGCTTTACACACATTGCTGGAGAACAAGAAATCAAGAAGGACAAGGGCCACAGAGCTAGGTCATTTCACCATGAGTTTTAAGTGCCTTATGTGTACAACTTTTGTTGTGTTCACACATATCGTCTTAGTCAACCTTCATAAACTATCATATGCCTCATTTTATGTCATCATATGCCTCATTTTCATTATCAGAAAAATGACGTTCTAATAAATAGCTGAGAGAGATGCTTTAGTCTCTATGTACAATCCTCCTTGCATGATGTAACAACTTATAAGTGAATTTATGAAGGGGCTAACAGTCACTGCTAGTGACTGGTCTGTCTTCATTACTATGTAAAGAACATTGTAGTTCATGCATTTTGGGGAAATACGTGTTAGTAATGTTTCTCACCATTTAATGACCAAATCAATGTTTTACTGATTTCATGATAATTTTCTCTTGGCAGCTGCTCTAGCAATCACTTCAGTGATTAGGATTTTGTAGCGATGGAGTTTTTTAATGCTTGCAATTAGATGTAAAGAGCTTGTAGGTGTCTCGTTTCCATCTGACAAAGGTAGGTGTAGACATCTAATTTCCGTAACTGATTCTCATTCTCTTACACGGAAAAATATTGTCAAATTTTGTGACTGACTGCTCATGGTTACATCTTGTGATTCTCATTAAAAATCATGGTAAGCAGATAATTGAAGGCATAAAGAAACAAAGACAAAAAAGACTGAAAAAAATAAGGAAGTAGCACATTTTGAAAGCTGAAAAGCAGATAAGTCAATGAAACTGACTTTGTGCAGAGGTTTCTGAAATATAAGCTGGCTCAGCTAGAAGAAGGCTGATTGGGATCAAACCACTCTAGAAGTGTATGGGAACTGAAGGTTCCATTTAACTGAAGTTGGTGGTGCAGATGGGGCTAAAAACAAGCTTACTCTCTGGAGATATTGAAAACCCAATAATCAGGTTAGGAGATACCAGGCATATTTAAAGTTGGTGATATCATAAATAAAATCAGAAAAATAATGGAAGTCCTATACTGAATAATAAGATTTCCCCGAATCACTTCCCTATTGCCAGAATACTCAGTCAGGGAATTGGGTGAGTCTGCTCTGGTGAGATCCTCAGCTCCATAAACCACAGACATTTAGTGAAGGTTGACAACACCCAAAAGAAAATCACTAAACTTTCTTTAGATTGAAGTACACCAGCTAACAAACTCTACACATGAACATAGAGATTGGAGTTAATGTTTTATCTTCTAATATGTAATAACTTTAAGTTGAATCAAAAGATATCAGATGAACAAACAAAACAACGCAAAACAAAATTTAAAATACACACATAAAAGAAAATAAAGCAATATAACTATTAATATACCAGGGTCACCTTAACACCCACAAACATATAAATAAATAATAAAAAAATCTCAGAGGAAAGAGAAACAATAGATAGAAAAATTAAAAATAAGTTCTTAGTAGAGTCTTTAAGAAGCTAAGAAAAATTCTTACAACCCTGAAAAAAGAAAAGGAGAATTAAAAATAGAAACAGGCCAGATACTCTGGCTCATGCCTGTAATCCTAGCACTTTGGGAGGCTGAGGTGGGCAGATCATTTGAGATCAGGGTTTCAAGACCGGCCTGGCCAACATGGTAAAACCTCGCCTTTACTAAAAATACAAAAAACAAAAAAAATTAGCCAGGCATGGTGGTACATGCCTGTTTTCCCAGCTACTGGGGAGGCTGAGGCAGAAGAATTACTTGAATCTGGGAGACAAAAATTGTAATTCTGAGATGATGCCTCTACATGCCAGCCTGGGAGACAGAGTGAGAGTCCAAATCAAAATAAATAAATAAAATAAAAATAGAAACAAAGCAAACAAAAAACACATTCAGTAACCTTAAAAAGTTCTTGGATATGCATAATAGGAGAATTTTTTAATTAATAAAACAAAAAGAAAGATGATAAATTAATGAAATCACATAGAAGGTAAAAAACAAAAACAAAATGTAGAAAATAGGACAACAAAAATAAGAAATTTAGAACATAGACCCAGAGATCGTAGTATCTAAATTGACATTTATCAATATAAAGAAGAGAAAATGGAACTGAAGAAATTATAGAAAAAAAAATTTCCCCACATTGAATGTCATAAAATGATAGATTGTCATATCCCCAAATGTATCTAGCACAATGAATGATAAAAGGCCCACCAAGCATCCTTTACATATTTGGATATTGGTGACAAGTCACTTAGAAAAGTTTGGTGATCAGAATGGCAGTGGATTTTTTTATTGAAAAAATGTAATCTCAAAGACAGTGAGGGCTACACTTACATAGTTCAGCAAAGGTAGCCACATATTCTATAGACAGGCAAACTATTAACAATGGCATTTTCATCTGTGTATGTTCTCAATGCTTTCATTTCTCAAGTACTCTTTCTTTTAAAGATACTAAGAGATGAGTTACTTCTCTGTAATAAGGACTAAAGAAGAAAAAAATAGTGGGATGCAGAAGAGTTTTTCCAACATGTGGGAGACGCAAGGAACATTTTTGAAAATGATCATGAAGCAGTGTTCACAGCATGAGAATTTCATATCAGGGAAAGTAGCCACTTGATATTGGAGCAAGAGATAAAGATGTCTGAAAAAACTGTCTCATTAAAATCAGTAATTAATGTGTAAAGTGGGTTTGCTAATTTCCAATCCCAACAGAAGACTCCCATTGCTTGGAGAATAGCAAAGATTATCACTGTCCCAACCACCGGAAACAGAAGTCCATATACACTCATGCCTACAGTATCCTGGGCTATTGTTTCTGTCCACCATGTGCTGGTTAACTGTTTGAGGCTGGTGAAACAGAACATACTCACACACAACAAGTTGTGCTAAGTGATGTATTAGTTACAGATAGGAAGCAAGGGACAAAATGTTATTCTAAAAGGGCTTTGTTCAATTTTCTTTAGCTTCTCTGAGATTGTAAAATCTAATTTTAACTCTAATTTGAAAATATTAAAGTATACAGTTTTGAGCTCACAAATAGTTGTCATTTCCTTTATGTGCCTGTTAGTAAAAAATAGTATTTTCTGTGTATTTGCTCAGTATTTGAACTATAAGGCCATTTATTCTGTTCCATACAAAAGCTATTTTTCAAAAACTAATTTGAACCAAAACTACCATACAGAAAAGATGCCAAAACATGTCCCCTTCACACAGGCTAGATGTGTTACTGTATTTTGTTCAATGTAAATCTAAGTAAACCTTAAGCGTGAAACTAAAAAAAAAAAAAAAAAAAAAGAAAAAAAAAGAAGTCTTATATTCATTGTGAGCTGGTCTCCCAAGACTCAAGAAAACTCTCAAGGCAGAGGGAGTCTTGACTGGGTGAACCCCTTTGCACCACAGCTGGAGAACCCCAAAAGACAGCCTACTCAGTTGTTACCTTCAGGAACCATGTGACTGGCTCAGTAAAACTTTGAAAGACATCCTGGTTCTAAGGAACAAAGCCTAAAGCCCAGGCTGTCCCTGGCAGTTCTTCCCTAACTCAAGATGTTACAGTCCTTAGGAGAGACAGTAGCAAGACCGGGGCTGTTACAGGCAGTTCCTCCCTATCTCAGAAGGCTGCATTCCCAGCACATTCTACAGTTATTCTTGAGAACTACAAGCAAGAAAGAGAGAAAACTAGGTAAGTCTAAGGTCACATGAGAACTGTCCTGCATAATGATGAGGATATTTTAAAAATTAAATGTCATCATAGTATTCTACATGGCAAGGCTGTTACATATATTGACAACAACTCTATATGGAGTTACAATTATAATGTTCTCATTCTTACATTACAGACGAGGATAAGGCACAAAGACAGCAAGCAACTTCACTAAGGCTACACAACTATTACGTAGCCAGAGCCGGGATTCACACATTAGAACTCTGCCTCTGGTGTTCGTGTTCTCAAAGTGCCTGTCAGCAAAAAAACAAAACTTGTGAAATAGGGCATCAGTGTTTGTATTTGAGGGTCACATTTGTAGGCGGAGTACCTTTGGTCCTCTCACTTTCTGGGTCTTCATTTCTTCATCTGTAGATTTGGGATGATGATGATACTTAGAGGACTGAATAATGATATATATGCGTGAGCAATTCGTAAATACCTAAGTCATATGAACTACTCTTTACTTTGAAGAAAAGCAAATTTCATGACAGACATTTTCTGAGGCACAGGTTACAAACTAAAATATAGAAATGCAGAAATAGCAGGAACATGTTCGTAACTTCTGACCCCTGTAATTCTGTAGAGCTGAAGAATTTCTTATATTAGAGACAATTGAATTACAGTGTGCACTGCAGTGAGGATTGCAGTGTGCAGTAAGGTCCATCAATAAACTCACCTATGAGCAACAGAAATTGAGGACTTGGAGAGTCAATGGGAATTTCAGGCTTAATAGGACAAATGTAATTAACTAAACGATGAAGTCTTGTTTCCCACTGGAATATGGTAGGGATTGGCCTTTGACAGAACAGCATAATTCAGTCAATAATCACACTGAAGGTGAGAATAATTCAAAAGTTAAGGTTGCAATGAGATGCACCAGAGAATGTATATTCCTGAATATGGTGCTCATTCTTTTGGCCTGAGCATAGCTTAGCAATGTAAGATCTTTTTAATACTCTAAAACTTAGGAATTACAGGTATTGAAGTCTCTAGGTGGCTATAAAACTCATAAGGAAATACAGCTCTTTCAAGGTCACGAGGAAAATTTGTGTTCAAGAATCACCAACTGCCAGCTGTATTTTAAATCAAAGAAAAAAATTAAAATAGCAAATACAACTTGAATAAAGTGTTAGGCCTTTTAATGACTGAAAACTCCAATTTTACTTACTCAGTTAATTAGTAGCTGGCACATCAAATGATACATGATGCCAGTTCTAGTATAAAACAGAACATTAAAAAATAACTTATGAGTAGGTAGGAAAAGACTTTTAAGTAAATAAAAATCAGTTAAGCTCTGCAATTGCACTGGGGTTCAAAGCATGTCAAAAGTTAATCTAATTTCTGCAGAGAATTATGTCAACTTTTTGAGATGTATAATCATCAATGGATATTTTTTCTGCTTTTGCTACTAAAGCTTACAATTGGCAATTAAGCAAAGAGGAGAGGTTGAGGAATCCTTTATTTCATTGTTGGCTCAAAATTTGTTGAATTTTGAGTCCACAAATAGGAAATTATTTTGTATAATTCTTCACACTTTGCAACCTTTATTTCTTGCTGTTTATATACACAGTCGAAATTCTTAAGAACCAAGAATGTAAAAGAAAGTTTACTAGGTACAAAGTCAAAGATAATCTGTTTTCTTAAGATCTTGTGTATAGTGGCCTTGCCAGCCTTTTCCCCACAATGCAGTGCAGAATATAAAAAAAAAAGTGGAAGAACAGATGGGAAAGTAACTAAGTTATGCTAAACTAGGCTTTCAGGGGGAAGCTGGCAGCTGTAGGTATGCCAAAAGCTACAGAAAAAAACAAAAATCCATCCTACAGAAATCGTGCTCCTAGAACACAGAACACCTGCCTTCATGGTCAAAACATAAAGGAAAACTGAAGAGAGAACCTAAGTGTTCTTGAAATTACCAACGGCAGATTCATGAGGGCTCTCACTTTCACTTTTAACTATCTCCAGGAAAAAGAAAGGACTTGCTGTAAACAATAGCATTCTATCATCCTACAACATCCTTGACAAAACTCTGAACACAGTACATTCTTGAAGACGCAGTCCAGTTACTGAATAATCTTGATTAAATGATCTTGATCTGGATCTCGTGTGACAGTAGGAAACTTTTTTGCTGACATTTCTTTGGGTGATGCTTTGTGAATCTCTATTTGTTGTCACTTTTTAAGGAGTCAGGAGGCTTTCATTGCAAGAAACAAACTTGTTCAATTTAAAATTCCAGGTGCATGCACATATTCCCTTTATTTTCCATAGCCCACTGCTCTGTGTGGGTGTGTGCGTGTCTGTGATCAAGGTTGTATATGTGTATGATCATGATGGAGTCCGCTATTTCATTCCTCCTTTCTCCCCTTTTCTGTGTCAATCTAAGAATAGGTGAAAATTTACAGAATACATTATATACATGGCTTTCTATTTAACGTACATTTTGATTGTTGCTTGTTTTCTAGTATACACGAATGGCCAACAATATGCTTTGTGTGTCAAATATTTAA
Organism: Alouatta palliata; assembly: GCA_004027835.1. Lineage (NCBI taxonomy): Eukaryota > Metazoa > Chordata > Mammalia > Primates > Atelidae > Alouatta > Alouatta palliata. Next base: position 76,618 of record PVKV010000667.1, on the reverse strand, counting down.
AGGGTGGCATTCTAGTGGGGAGTATTTTAAGATGTTTAGAGTCCAGCAGAAGAATACGTTCTTGAGTTTGTGACTTTTTGTAGCAGATTTGCTTGGCTTGATCTCCTCCTAACACAGCTCCCCTAGGCTTTCCTCCATTCTCATCTCTGAGTTCAACGCTGATAATCATGTATATGTAATCCATCCACCTTCTTTATTGTTCAATTAACTAGTGCAAAATACATGCACATTTTCAAGCCAGCTATGAGGATATATGCTTTTCACTAGTATTCTTTCTGCCCTGCTGTTTCTCTCCAATACTCTGTATTTCCCTTCTTACATAGGTCTGGAGGGCAGATTGATGAATCTGCCTTATAAGTGGACATTCACCCAGGGAGGAGATATTAGCTTTCACTCCTTTTAGGCTTACCTGATCTTTATGACCGACTTTATTGGAGCCTTCCTTCCCCCTTTTAACTTAGATGAGATTGTATTATCATTACATCTTCCACCAGGAGTAAAGGAGTCAACTACCAAAATAATTTAATTACTTTTAATCTTGTGACTTCAAACACCAGATTTAATCTTCTAATTCCTCAAACCCCAAGTAAGTCCCTTTACAGGCAAAGGTGCTCACCGAAGAGAGAAGAACCAAATCACCCCCTATATTACCGCCATTATTAAGATGATCATTGTCTTTTATCTTAGGGATTACAGTTATCCGTAAAAAGATGTTTCCGTTTCCCATATAATCCCTCCAGAGTATAATCTTCAAATTCTGTTCAATCAATAGAGGTAGTGGAGCACAGTGTCAAGAGTCATATTCTTGTGTTCAAATATTAGCTTCACCAATTTCATATTGGTTCTATGGTTTGAGAGAATTAAACTTCCTAATTTCAGTCTATTTATATGCAAGCTGAAAACAATAGGGCCTATTTCATAGGCTTACTAGGGATATAAGTTTTGTAGAGAGAACATAGCATTTAGCAATTAACTATTTCTTATGCAGATTATTTTTGTGCATAGCATCCACTCTGCTGTATTCAAAAATAATACTAGAATAAGTCTTCTTCCTAATACCTTAAGATATATAATATTTTCTGCATTTTACAAGGAAGAAATAAAAATTGAAGGAATATGTACTTGCCTAAGTTTCCACAGATGGTAAATAGAAAAAAAGCAAGTTATTTTAAATTTTAAAACAAACACATACAAACACAAAACAAAACTGCTCAGAAAACTGGTATTTCCCTCCACATGGCTTCCATTTTCATCATTAATTCCCTCATTGACTCTGTATATTCTTCAATTCAAAGTCTCCTGCAAGACAAACAAACCTTCCCTATTCTGATCTTTTTCTCATGGTCTCAAAACACAGCAACAACTTTCCCGAACAGCTGTGAGCATCCAGAGATAATTCTAATTCCCTGAGTTGGCCATGCATTTTCTCTCTCTCTCTTTTTTTTTTTTTTTTTTGTTGAGACAGAGTCTCGCTCTGTCACCAGGCACCAGGCTGGAGTGCAGTGGCGCGATCTCCGCTCACTGCAACCTCCGCCTCCCGGGTTCAAGCAATTCTCTTGCCTCAGCCTCCCGAGTAGCTGGGACTACAGGCACACGCCACCATGCCCAGCTAATTTTTGAATTTTTTTAGTAAAGACAGAGTTTCACCATGTTGGCCAGGATGGTCTCCATGTCTCGACCTTGTGATCTGCCCGCCTCAGCCTCCCAAAGTGCGGGGATTACAGGCTTGAGCCACCGTACCTGGCCCCAAATTTTTGTTTCTGAAGTCTTTCAGGATTGACTTCTTCCACTCTTTAGGGTTACTTTATGTCATTTTGTTATTGTCACTACTATTAATACTACTATTAATTACTTGAAATCTGTGGTATGAAGCCCCATGTAAAACACTGAACTGATAAGAAGGAGACCTGTGTTTCAGAACTACTAAATAAAAATTTTATTATTAGTGTAAAAATTATCGGCTTTATTTTTACCTCTGGTGTTAGGTGAAATGAATCAGTCATGCCATTTACATAATCTCTAAGCTTACATCTACTGAACATATTTTGAAAAATTTGAGCAAGTCGTTCTCATTCTTTTCTATAAAAAAATAAAAGTTTGCATTGAAGAAAAAAATTAATTTCATGTTTCAATCCAAACTGAAAAGCTATTTTTATGATCTTTACGTTCTCCTTTTCTCACGATTTGTCTATCATCCACCTCCTCCCACTTTTCTACCTTCTACATGTTAGTGAGATGATTTTTATTATATATTATATACATATTTAAGTATATATATAAATCATACTTCATCCATATGCCTTAATGTTCTCTAATTGTAATAATGCAAATCCTTAAGAAAATGATGTCCATTTCTAATGTCAAAAATGTCATGTTCACCTTAAAAATGATTCAGTTTTATTGAAGAGTTCGTATGTTTTCTCAGTTTTCATGCTAGAGATTGGAAAATGGGTTAAATCAGTTTGTGATTCCGCAATACGAAGGTAAAACAAACTCTTGATTTCACATTATTCTAGGAAGATAATATGCATGTGAGCATCTTCCACCTTCATTGATTATAATTTGATTTTTCATAAAGTTATCATTTTCCCCAGGAATACTGTAGAATTTATAAACAAAAAAAATAAACCTTCCAAGATTACAGTTACAGATAGTTTAAAAGTTAAAATTGTACATGAAGTATTTTCCAAACCCTTTAGCATAGGAGTTAATAGGTTATAAGCCACAATACCAAAATTATTTCCTTAAACTCTTTCCTTTCAGCAGCAATCCCTAGACTAATGAAAACACTTAACTTCCACTCATAGAGGTTTTCTCAATCTGAAGAATATCTAGCAGCATAGTAAAAATGTGAAAGAGCTCTGTTCCAGAATTCAGAGGAATTAAAAATGGCATCCCCCACAACACACACATTAAAACAGAAGGTATGATTTTGAGGATTTAAGGTCTACAGTCATGAGAAAATATAAACAGATATATCTTGTATGAAAATTAGATATTCAAGAAGGTTGTCAGAGAGAATACTTTGAAGGTTAAAAATATTTGGCTTAGGAGGCTTTTAAAGGGGATATGAATGAGAGAGAGCAAGCTATTCAACTTTGTGTGGTTATGTTTGCCAATATACAAAATTGGAGAAACACAGAACTCATAAAGTTATGAAAGTATGCATATAGTAATGTAGGTAAAAAACATGGAGCATTATCTGATGTGTAGTTGTTCCACATGTAATTGTTACTACCATTGGGTAGAGCATGCTGGACCCTGGTAATATTAGAGGACTCCTACTTTTTCAGGAGAATTAGTAGAACTCCAGAGAAAATGTTCTCCATCAAATAGTCACAAAAAAGGATTATAAAGTTTATATACAAATTACTATAAGGAATCCTTATATCACACGTACAAACACTAAAACATATATATGAGAGGTTTCCAAAAATTTCATGAAAAATGTGCATTAGGAGAAAACTATGCGTGGATTTCAAAAACATTTTGCACCAAAATAAACTTGTATTAACTTGTTACATCACGTCTGAACAGGATCTAGTTTGAGAACTAAGAAGAGTAAGACATTCATTTGAAACAGGCCCCTTCCAAAGCAACAGGAATTCTGTTACAATTGAAGAAAGTACAAATCTCACATTTTGGTGAAGCTTAAGTAGAGGAATGGTGAAATCATTGATTATGAAAACTTGATGGGGACAATGTTCCCAGTAAATCAGCAATTTGTTTGCCAATGGATAGTCCATTTTCAGAAGTGAAGAGACAATGATAAAGATGAATTTTCAGCTGCAGAATGTTGTCATCCACATCAATTCATAAGGAAAACATTAATCTTGTTCATGGCCTAAGTGAGGAGGACTAATATTTAACAGGAGAGAATGAAATAAACACCACAGAAGTCTCAGTTGGTTCAGCATACACAATTCCAACTGAAAAAATTAGAGTTGAGCACACTTTTCACTCAATGTGGGCTAAACCGCTGGCACCCAGATCAGCTGCAGAAAATAGCAGAGCTTTCCATGGAAATTTTAAATAAGTGCGGTCAAGATTATAAAGCATTTCTTTGAAGATTTGTAACAGGAGATGAACATGATTTTACCCATATAATTATGAAGACAAAGGACAATCAAAGCAAAAGCTATCAAGAGGTTGTCTAGTTGTAATAAAAAAAGACCTATGAAGAGAAAAGGTCATGGCAAGAGTTTTTTGTGATGTTCAACCATTTTGGTTGACTTGCTGGGCAGGAAAAGAATGACAACATCTTCTAGTTATGAGAGTGTTTTGAGAAAGTCAGCCAATGCTTTAGCAGGAAAAATGCTAGGAATATTCCCTATAAAGTTGTATTAGCCTATTCTCACATTGCTATGAAGAACTACCTGAGACTGTGTAATCTTTTTTTTTTTTTAATTTGAAAGTTTTTTATTTAAAGATCATAGTCGTTAAAGTTATATATCATTCAAGGATGATCCATGTATTTCCAGCCATGAAAATTGTATCATTTTGAAACAAGTTGGGAAGCCCGAAAGTCAGAATCATATTTTGCTTATGACATGTTTGGACAGGGAGTTTTGTTTTTGCTACATAGAATGGAATATGTGACAAACAGTAAATGTAAGATACAAAAGTTAGAGACTGTGTAATTTTTAAAGAAAAAATTGACTCATGTTTCTGCAGGTCTGTACAGGAAGACGTGTACATAACTGGGGAGGCCTCAGCAAACCTAGAGTCATGGTGGAAGACAAAGGGGAAGCCAGATGCAACTTACAAGGCTGGAACAAGAGGAAGAGAGAGAGGAAGAAGTTGCTACACACTTTTATTTAAACAACTAGGTTTTGGGAGCACTCTCTATAATCAGAGCAGCACCCCGGGGAAATCCTCCCCCATGGTTTAATCACCTCCCACCTAGGATCCACCTCTAACATTGATGATTAAAATTCAACATGAGATTTGTGCAGGGATACAGATCCCAACTGTATCAAGAGTCTTTCTCCACTACAATAATGCCTCTGTTCATTTCTCTCATCAAAAAAGGGTAATTTGTGAGAATTTTGATGATAATTCATTAAATATCCACATTAGTTGTGATTTGGCTACTTCTGGCTTTTTTTTTTTTCTAATCTTAAAACATTTTTAAAGGGCACCTTTTTTCAGTTAATAATAGAAAAAAACACTGAATTGACATGGCTAAATCCTCAGGATCCTAAGATCTTTAGGGCTAGACTAAATGGCTGTAATCATCACTCACAACAGTATGTTGACTTTGATGAAGATGCTATTGAGAAATAAAGTTCATATTTTTATGTGTTAATTCTATTTATTCACGAACTTATTGAAGCCCACTTACACATGTGTGTGCTTGTGTTTGTATTCTTAATATGATGGGATTATAGATGAAAAAATAGAATATGAATATATAATACCAAAAAGGCAAGATACACAGTCAAAAGTTTCAAAAATAATCTGATAATAGTAGACTGGAACAAAACATCTTAGAAGATTTTAAATACCAAATGTGGATGAGGGTAGAGGGAGTTTAATACAACTTAACAAAGTTATAAATAAATAGATGCTATTTTTTTGGTGGTTCTTAAATTTATGTATGTAAGTATATGTACATTTATATTTGGAAATATATATGAATATACACAGATATATGTATATACATATTTGCATAAATATTTATAAAGTTAAAATTTCATAGCAAACCACAAAATCAAGCTATGCAACTTTCAATTAGCACTCATTATTCATTGATCGCCGTATGGTTTCCATCTTTATGTTTATGTGTGCCCAATGTTTAGCTTCCACTTGTAAATGATAACATGTTGTATTTCACTTTCTGTTTTTGTGTTAGTTTGCTTAGGATAATGACATCCAGCTGCATCTGTGTTGCTGCAAAGGCCATTATTTCATTATTTTTAATGGCTGCATAATACTCTTTGGTGAATATATACCACATTTTGTCATCTGCTGTTGATGGACACCTGGATTAGTTCCGCATCTTTGCTATTGTATAGTGCTGCAATGGTCATATGGGCTGTTTCTGGGTATATAAATAAAGAAAAATATGTATTACATTAAAGGTAATATTTGTTTCAAAATTTCCAAACTTGACATATTTGTCAAAATTATGCAGTGAATTACTAATTGTTGTATGAAATCTCTTAACTTTCAACATATAATTATCTTAATAATTTAATTTTATATAGGTAAATACAATAAGGAAAAATGTCCAGCATTTTATGCTTTCATAACACCAATATTGAGAACTGGCAGAAGGACAACAACAACAAAGAAATATCATTATTTTCGCTTCTAAACTATGACAAAAACAAAAATTATATTTTAGAAAATAGAACCATTAAAATGATACATAAAAGAATAATGCATTGATAAATTAAAGTCATTCAAGGAAGTTCATATGATGAATAATATGTTTCAAAATAGTTATGAATCAGGGAGAAAAAATATCCAGCAATATATAAAAAATTACTTGGTAAATTAAGCTTTTGTTTTTTACTTAAAGCAAGTTTACTAAAAACAATTCATACAAAATATATAAAAACTATCATCAAAAGCAATAAAAATTATACCTAATATTTCTACTAAAATGTAGAGTAGGTTTGAATTTACTGTTCAGTTAAAAATAAAATTTGATATTAAAACACTGGAGAAAACAAAGATGGAGTTTCTATTTTACATCATTTATGATGTTTTTATTGCTCTCCTTTCCAGGAAGGTCTTAAAAATAGCCATCTACATTTGATGTCAGCTCCTCCAAAGCTTCTTTATTTTCATTTTAGTTAGGATGTTACTCAAATTATCACAAATGAATTGCTTTCTTCAAAGTCTCCAATGACCTTACAGTTTCTTTTCTTTCCAACTTTTATTTTAGGTTAAGGGGTACTGGTTGATATGGTTTGGCTGTGTTCCTACTTAAATCTAATTTTCAATTGTAATTGCCACAATTCCCACGTGTCATGGGAGGAACCCAACAGGAGGTGATTGAATTATGGGGCGGATCTTTCTTGTGCTGTTCTTGTGATAGTGAATGATTCTCATAATATTTGATGGCTTTAAAAATGGGAGTTTCCCTGCACAAGCTCTCTTCTCTTATCTCCTTCCACGTGAGACGTGCCTTTTACCTTCCTACATGATTGTGAGGCCTCCCCAGACACGTGGAACTGTGCGTCCCATAAACCTCTTTCTTATGTAAATTACCCACACTCAAGTATGTCTTTATCAGCAGCAAGAAAATGGACTAATATAGTAAATTGGTACCAGGAGTGAGGTGCTGCTAAAAACATACCCAATTATGTGGAAGCAACTTTGCAGTTGAGTAACAGGCAGAGGTAGAAACACTGTGGAGGACTCAGAAGAAGACAGGAAAATTTGAGAAAGTTTGGAACTCCCTAGAGACTTGTTAAATGACTTTGACCAAAATGCTGATAATGATATGGTCAATTAAATCGAGGCTGAAATAGTATCAAATGGAGATAAAGAACTTGTTGGGAAGTAGAGGAAAGGTGACTTTTGTTGTATTTTAGTAAAGAAACTGGCGACATTTTACCCCTACCCTAGAGATTTGTGGAACTTTGAACTTGAGAGAGATGATTTAGGGTATCTGGCAGCAGCAAAGCACTCAAGATGTGACTTAGCTGCTGTTAAAGGCATTCAGTTTTATAAGGGAAGCAGAGCAGAAAAGTTCAGAAAATTTGCAGCCTGACAGAAAAAGAAAATTCCATTTTCTGAGGAGAAATTTAGCTGGCTACAGAAATTTGCATAAGTAGTGATAAGTTGTAGGTTAATCACCAAGAAAATAGGAAAAAAATCTGCAGGACATGTCATAGACCTTCATGGCAGCCCCTTCCATTACAAGCCCAGAGATTTATGAGGAAAAAATGGTTCCATGGGCCAGGCCCAGAGTCCCTGTGCTATGTGCAGTCTAGGGACTTGTTGTCCTGTATCCCAGCTGCTCCAGCCATGACTAAAAAGGTCCAAGGTACAGCTTGGGCTGTGGTTTTAGAGGATAGAAACACAGAGCCTTGGCAGCTTCCACATGGCATTGAGCACACATGTGCACAGAAGTCAAAAATTGAGGTTTGGGGACCTCTGCCCAGATTTCAGAAAATGTTTCGAAATGCCTAGGTGCCGAGGCAGAATTTTGCTGCAAGGGCGGGGGCCTCTTGAAGAACCTCTACTAGGGCAGTGCAGAAGGGAAATGTGAGTTCAGAGCCCCCACACAAAGTTCCCACTGAGGCACCTCCTAGTGGAGTGGTGAGAAGAGGGCTACCTTACTCCAGATGCCAGAATAGTAGATCAACCAACAGCTTGCACCGTGTACCTGGAAAAGCCACAGACAAAATGTCAGCCCATCGAAGCGGCCAGCAGGGGGCCTGTACTGCAAAGCCACAGTAGCGGAGCTGCACAAGACCATGGACACCCACCTCTTTCATTAGCGTTACTTGGATATGAGACATGGAGTCAAAGGAGATCATTTTGAAGCTTTAAGATTTGACTGCCCCACCGGATTTTGGACTTGCATGGGGCCTGTAGTCCCTTTGTTTTGGCCAATTTCTCCCTTTTGGAACAGCTATATTTACCCAATGCCTGTACGCACATTGTATCTAGGAAGTAACTTGCTTTTGATTTTACAGGCTCATAAACAGAAGGGACTTGCCTTGTCTGGAAAGAGACTGTAAACTGGACTTTTGGGTTAATGGTGGAATGAGTTAAGACTTTGGGGAACTCTTGGTTAGGTATGGTTGATTTTCAAATGTGAGGACAAGGGATTTGGAAGGGGCCAGAGGTGGAATGACATGGGTTGGCTGTGTTTCCACCCAAATCTCCTTTTGAATTCTAACTCCCACAATTCCCATGTGTCATGGGAGGAACTCAGTGGGAGGTGATTGAATTATGGGGGCAGGTCTTCTCTGCATTGTCCTCATGATAGCGAATGAATCTCATGAGATATGATGGTTTTAAAAATGGGAGTTTCCCTGCACAAGTGCTCTTTTCTTATCTGTCATTATTTGAGATGTGCCTTTTACCTTCTGTCATGATTGTGAGGCCTCCCTGCCACATGGAACTGTGAGTTTCATACATGAGATATGATGGTTTTAAAAATGGGAGTTTCCCTGCACGAGTGCTCTTCTCCTATCTGTCACTATTTGAGATGTGCCTTTTACCTTCCATCATGATTGTGAGGCCCCCCCCACATGGAACTGTGCATTTCATAAACCTCTTCCTTTTATACATTTACTAGTCTTGAGTATGTGTTTATTAGCAGCATGACAACAGCCAAATACCCATGTATGGAACATGAGGTTTGTTACATAGTTAAATCTATGCCATGGTGAGTAGCAGCACCGATTATGTCATTACCTCAGTGTTAAGCCTAGCATTCCTTAGCTAATTCTTTCTGGAACTCTTCCTCCACAGGTCCAAGTGTATGTTGCTCCCCAACCATGTGTCCATCTGGTCTCATCATTAAGCTCCCTTTTATAAGTGAGAATATGTAGTGCTTAGTTTTCTGTTCCTGTACCGGTTTGCTAAGAGTAATGGCTTCACACTCCATCCATGTCCTTGCAAAAGACATAATCTCATTTTGTATGGCTGCATAGTATTTCATGGTATATATATACGACATTTTCTTTATCCATTCTACCATTTTGGTAGAATGGATAGGCTGGCAATTTATCTACTTTATTAATTTTTCAAGAAACCAGTTCCTGAATTCATCAATTTTTAAATTTTAATTATTTTATTTTATTTTTACACGTTATTAAGGTACAGGTGATATTTGGTTATATGAATAAGTTCTTTAGGGGTGATTTGTGAGATTTGGGTGCACCTAACACCCAAACAGTATATACTGCACCATATATGTAGTCTTACATTCCTCATACCCCTTCCACTCTTCCTTCCAAGTCACCAAAATCTATTTTATCATTCTTATGCCTTTGTGTCCTCATAACTTAGCTCCCGTATGTCAGTGAGAACATATGATGCTTGGTTTTCCATCGCTGAGTTACTTCACTTAGAATAATAATCTCCAATCTCATCCAGGTCACTGTAAATGCTGTTCATTCATTTTTATGGCTGAGCAGTATTCCTTCTTATGTATCTACCACAGTTTCTTTACCCACTCATTGATTGATGGACATTTGAGTTGGTTCCACAATTTTGCAATGCTGAACTGTGCTACCATAAACATGCATGTACAAGTATCTTTTTTGAATAATGAGTTTTTTTCCTCTGGGTAAATACCCAGGTGTGAAATTTCTGGATCAAATAGTAGTTCTAGTTTTAGTTCTCTAAGGATCTCCACACTGTTTTCCATAGTGGCTTTACTAGTTTGCATTTCCTCCAGTAGTGTAGAAGCATTTCCTGATCTTCCTCCAGCAGTGTAGAAGCATTCCCTGATTACCACATCCATGCCAAAATCTACTGCTTTTGATGTTTTGATTGTAGCCATTCTTGCGGGAGTAAGGTGGTATCGCATTGTGGTTTTGATTTGCATTTCCCTGATCATTAGTGATGTTGAGCATTTTTTCATATGTTCATTGGCCATTTGTGTATCTTCTTTTGAGAATTGTCTGTTCATGCTCTTAGCTCACTTTCTGATGGGATTTTTTTGTTTTACTAATTTGTTTGAGTTCATTGTAGATCGAGACTTTTTTTTTTTTTGATATCCATCTCCTTCAGTTCAGCTCTGATCTTCATTATTTCTTATTTTTTTTGCTAGATTTGGGCAGGTTTGCTGTTCGTTCTCTGGTTCTTTTAGTTGTGATGTTAAGTTGTTAACTTGAGATCCTTCTAGTTTTTTGATGCAGGCAATTCAATGCCATTAATTTCCCTTGCTTTGTGTGTGTCCCAGTGGTTCTAGCACATTGTATCTTTGTTCTCATTACTTGCGTGAAAGTTCTTGATTTCTGTCTTAATTTCATTATTTTCCTGAGTCATTTAGAAGCAGGTTGTTCAATTTCCATGTAGTTATGTGTTTTTGAGTAAATTTATTAATCTTGAGTTCTAATTTGATTTCACTCTCTTCTAAGAGACTTATGATTTCAGGTCTTTTGCATTTGCTGAGGAATGTTTTACTTCTGATTATATGATCAATTTTATAATAAGTTGTGAGCAGCAATGAGAAGAGTGTATATTCTGTTGTTTTGGGTTGGAGAGTTCTGTAGATATCTGTCAGGTCCACTTGATCCAGTTAATTTTCTGTCTTGATGATCTGTCTAATATTATCAGTGGGGTGTTAAAGTCTCCCACTCTTATTGTGTGGCTGTTTATGTCTCTTTGAAGGTCTCTAAGAACTTGCTTTATGAATCTGGTTGCTACTTTATTGAGTGCATATATATTTAGTATAGTTAGCACTTCTTGTCAAATTAAACCCTTTACCATTATGTAATGCCCTTTGTGTGTGTGTGTTTTTGTGTGTGTGTGTGTGTGTGTGTGTGTGTGTGTTTAATCTTTGTTGGTTTAACATCTTTTTTTGTCAGAAAATATGATTGCAACCCCTGCTTTTTTCTGTTTTTCATTTGCTTGGTAAATTTTCTTCCATTCCTTTATTTTGAGTCTTTGTGTATCTTTGCACTTCAGAGGGGGCTCTTGAAGACAGCATATTGATGAGGCTTGGCTCTTCATCCAGTTTGCCATTCTGTATCTTTAAATTGGGGCATTTAGCCCATTTATATTTAAGGTTAGTATTGTTATGTCTGGATTTGATCCTGTCATCAAATCTGCCTGCCGTTCACATTTTTTCTTTCATTTTGACCTTGAGGAATCTGATGATTTTGTGTCTTGGGGATAAATTTCTCATGGAGTATCTTACTGGGGTTCTCTGCATTTCCTAAATTTGGATGTTCTAAGTTGTTTGGGAACATACTCCTGAATTAATTCCTGAAGTATGTTTTCCAACTTGGTTTCATTCTCCCCATCATTTCCAGGTACTCCAATCGGTTGTAGATTCAATCTCTTCACATAACCCCATATTTCTCAGGTATTTTTTTCATTCATTTACATTCTTATTTTCTTTATTATTGTATGCCTATCTTAATTCAGAAAGCCAGTCTTCCAGATCTCAGATTCCTTCTTCTGCTTGGTCTATTCTCCTATTAATACTAGTGAGTGCATTGCGAAGTTCTTGTAGTGTGTTTTTCAGCTCTAACATGAACTTCCAGTTTCTAAACACAATGATCAGTCATAAATTCTTACTTAAATATGAATTAGTGATATTCTTTCTTTGACTTACTATATCACTTGACTTGCCTTGGAGGCATACACTTTGCCTTATCTCACTGGCTGTTCTTTCTCAGTTCTATTAGCTACCATCTCACCTCTTCCAAATCTCTTAACATTTGGAGTATTTTGGGCTCACTTCTTTGAGTTCCCCTCCTTTCTACCTGTCATCACTCCCTTGATGAAATTATCTAGTTTCATGCCATTAAATAAACCTATATGCCCATAAATCCAAAATTTATATCTCCAGATTAGATTTTTTATTGATCTTCAGAAGCTTATATCTAACTACCAAATTGACATTTACTTGTCATCTCCCAATAAATGTTTAGTACATATGTAAACTTAGGTTTATGTATTTAAAGTAAGCTAACTATAAACAATACAACAATATCATCAATAACAATAAAAATTTATATATACAAAATCATTATCTAAATTTTCCCCATCCTGCTCAATGGAATCTTCCCACTGAAGCTGATGGCTACTTAATAATTCTAGCTGCACAGATCAAACACTTTGAAGTCATTATTGGTTCTACATTCAATTCATAAGGAAAGTCAGTGAATTCTTTCAAAACATCAGTATATCCAGAATCAGGGTGTTGCTTACATTCTCCATTACTAATACTTCCATCTGAGCCACCATATAAACCACGATTTATTTGGGTTAATGTAATCATTTTCTAACAGATATTCATTTTATTATATCTGACCCAACTCTATAGTTTGTTCTGAAAGCATCAGCCAGAATTTTTATAAATGAAATTTTAATGAGAATCCTCCTTTTTTCAAAATTCTGTATAACTTTTCTACTTTACTCAGAGTCACCATCCTGCATAGACCTAAAACACCCTACATAATACAGTTGCTCTTTTCCTTTCTGTTCCTGTCTCTTATCATTTACACCTTCACTCACTATACCCCAGCCACACTGATTCCTTTACTGTAAAGTAACACCAGGCATATTTCAATATACTTTCTTCTGCTTGGAAATATCTTTCCCTGGCTAATTCCTTCAATCTCTCCACATTTTTACTCACATCATATATTTTCAGGATTATTAATTTTCGTGATATTGTAGCCATTCTTACATTTACATTCTTGTAGTTTCAAATTCACCTTTCACTGCCAGCTGTGAGAATATAGAGGTGAACTCTTTGAATATTTTCCCTTTGCTGGTTGGCATATTAACCCTTGTCAGGAAACGACACTAGAGAGACATTGCTAGAGAAAGGAGTTTTTCTTTCATTTGCTGTATACTGTCTCAGCAGTATTCTGCAGAGCAAAGTATTTTTCCAGTGCCTGGCTGCTGGAGCATAAATGGTTTCTTCAGTGCCAGATCCCTGTAGTATAATCATTTTCTCCAGCACTGGGTTCCTGCAGAGCATAATGGTTATTTCAGTAGCAGAAAAAATCTTCTCCTGACATCACTCTTAGGGAATTCTATTTGTGAATCTGTTTCCTCAACATCCTAAAGAGTGGATTCCAGCCTGTCCCACACCTAAGTGACTTCTCTGCCATTTAGTGCACCACTGACATGCACTCGAAAACAAGATATAATTAGCCTTATTCTAAGTTACTGATTTATGGTAATTTTTAGGATATGTTTAATTAGAAAACTCCACTTCTGTGAACAGAAAACAATATTATTAAATATTTTAAAATATAACTGTCATGGGCATATTTTATCTATCTTTTCATGTACTTTTAAACATTACATATTTGTATCAAGTGTGGACTAAACACTTTTATTATTCTTAACAATGACTACCCTACAATCAGCCATGCTACATGTGTTGAGCAACCTGTGAAAAGTCGAAATTTATAACACAGCCATAGCTCTGAAGAGTCTGTCATTTTTCAGAGTTTACTATTTTGTTCACCATGTTTGTGACTGATTATCTAGCTAATCCGACCAAATACAGGTTTATCAAAGAAAATGCATTGATCTTCTAAAATTCAAATAGAAAATTATTTAAACAGATAGAATATGTATATTTTTAAGTGCTGCAAAAGTGAAACAGTAATAAAATCTCAACAATCTGGAAACATGAAATAAAGAGAGAAAAAGAGGGGGGAATGAAAAGATGAGGAAAGAGAGAGAAAGAGCGAGGGAATTAAGCTATGGAGACAAATTTCACTAAGTATTCTCTGCTGCACTATTATTATATTCTTCAGTGAGTTTTTTTTTTTTTTCAAAAAGCAATGGCCTAGAGCTGAGAACGAGATTTTTGCTTTTGTGATCAAAACCCAGTTGCCCGATACTGCCAATGTCTTGTGTGCTGGAAACACAGTTAAATGATAATTAAGCAGTAGTATTGAAGATGTTCCAGCTCATATTCATTTGACAATGTGAAAATATAGTACAATTTTGTTGTAACTGCTGTCAGACTTTTAAATGGCCCCTACACACAAATTCATTCTAAATTTATTTTTTCTATACTTTGTAATAGTGTCACTAGCCAGGAAACCCCAGAAAACAACAGAAACCCATTTTTGGTAAATTGGGAGTCTTTAACGTTGGAAATGTCATGCCTGAAAGTACTGTTATACTACAAGCTGATTTATAGTGGTGCTGTTGGTTATTTACTGTGTTATCATAAAATAAATCTGCTGTGTTTTTTTGTGCTTTACCAAGTGCTTTACGTAAAATTCTGAATGGTGATTTAACACAGCTCTGTAAATAACTCTTCTCTTCTCTGTGGCTCCTCATGCTGACTTTGATTTAGGATGTCAGTCTAAAGATGAGAGGCTTTCATATAAAAAAGCAATATTTTATGTGTAGACATCTGCCAATGGCAGCAACGCTAGTCGTTGAACAGTCCTCACTGAGGAGCTAAACTGCTATCAGGCATAGTCAGAGACGAAATGTAGAATTACTGGTCTCCACAGCTGTCAAAATTCCATTCAATATGCCACAGACAAGACCACCTTTGAAGCTCACTTAACTTCCATCCATGTTGAGAAGACCGCCAAATTTGAAGGAAATAAATAGGTCTATCATAAATAATAAATGGAACTGATGTTCTTTTGTTTTATTCTTTCCATCCAATGGCAATTATAAAGGTACATTTCCTCGGTTTCATGGAACAAGATTACTTGTTGTATGTGATGGTTGATTTTATGTGTCAACCTGGCTGGGTTAAGTAATACCAAGGTAGGTGGTAAAACGTGATTTCTGTGTGTGTCTGTGATGGTGCTTCTAAAAGAGATTAACATTTGAATAGGTAAACTGAATAAAGAAGACTGCCCTCACCAATGTAGGTGGGCATTACCCTATTCGTTGAGGGCCCAAATACAACAAAAAGATGAAGAAAGGGTGAATTTGTTCTTTGTTTGGGTTGGGCCATTCCGTCTGCCTTTGCCCTTCTCCATTGGCCTTCCTGTGTCTTGTGCCTTCCTGTGTTGACTGGAGCTAAATTGCCAGCTCTTCTGGGTTCTAGCTTATACAGCTAGTAGGTCATGGGATTTCTCAGCCTACACAAGCAAGTAAACCAATCCCTCAGAATAAATCCCTTTTTCTATATTTAGGCTGGTTCAAGAGTAATTGCAGTTTTTGCCATTGCTTTCATTAAAATACAGCTAAATATATCTAAATAAATACATTCAAACGTACCTAAATATATCTCTATATGTCGTATTGATTCTATTTCTCCGAAAAATCTTGAAAAACACAGTGTGATTTTTTTTATTTGGTATTTTCTGGATCCAAATGTAAACAATTTTGTCACCGATTGTGTCAACAATTTTGTCTATTAATAATGCCAATATTAAGTGAACAGTTAGTAAACGTGATCAATCCAACTAGGTGACAGGCCATAGTTGATTAAAGCCTTATTAATAATTGATATAATGCTATTGTCAGATTGGCTATGTGACGTTACTTATTAATCATTATGGCTACCCGATTAAGAGACTGATGCTATTTTTGCATCTACTGCAATCTTTTGCATATTTTAAAATGTTACCCGTGTTAATTAATTTAGATAATTAGATTAAAATGTTTTTTAAAATGACAAAAATAACCAGATTTACCCCAGTGGTTTTGTTTAAGCCTATGAACCAAAATGTAAGTTCTGAGAGTCATTCACTTTGCTTCATTTGGGAACTGGTCACTTGGTCCATGTTCAATTGAAAGCTATAATTGAAAGCTATAAGGACTGATCTTTTGTGGCTCTGATATCTAGGATTCTTAGATATTCAATGGCTACACGTACAATGTAGTCATAACAATTAAAAATTAAATAAAATAAATTTTAAATATTGTATGCTTAAGCTTCACTTGATTGAAAGACCCAGCCATAATGAATCTTGAATTTATTCTAGCTGCATATTTTCAGATACAGGTTAACTAGTCTCATTATTGAATTTTATAGCACATACATCATCAAAAATACTAATAATATTATTGGATGTAATTTATGAATATGTAGATTTGTCATCAGGGTAAATGAAGCATCTGTTTAAAATTAGCTTTTAAGCTAAATGTAGATTTCATTTTCTTTTTCTAGATGTAGAACTCTAAATTAATTCATTCACTTTTGTGTACTTCAAAAGAGCAAGGTTATCTCAATAATTGTACATGTTTCAGTTCATACATATAACTCTGGATACATTGTAATTTCCTCTCTCTACCCTTCTCTTTCCTATTTTTCTTTTTAAAATTCCTTCGTATTTCACCCAAATATTGGTTTCCATTTCTTCTCGGCCTCTGTTTTAATGCTGGAAAAAGATTTCCTGCCTTGATGAATGAGCTCGGCCAGAGCTTATATACTTTGGTGCCCTGGTGCTTCTTGGAGTAATAATGAGAACTGCTGCTTCCTAATAGGTATTGCTGTTAACTCTAGTGAGAAAAGGGATTTTACAAGATGATTTATTGACTACACAACATGATTCCCAACTGATTTGCTGGCTGGCAAGTAACAATAATATTACCAGTTGATATTAAACTTACATAAATGGAAAGTTAATATAAAAGCTGATTTAAAAAAAATATATTTCTGTGCTGATATATCTAAAATGAAAAGATCTCAGCCCTATCTTAATGGCTTGCAGGCTTGAAAATCAACTTCATGTAACATAAGTAGCCAAATATCTGATGTTTGTGATAGCTCATAGATAACCTTGAGAGAACAATTATCTTCAGGCCTATCCTCCTTGTCTTGATCTTTCTCATCCCAACAGACTCCAAAATTTGTCTTCCTATGCCTCTGATAATGACATTTTTATCAGACTACAACATAAAATGCCATGTACCCATCTATTAAATGTCTTGAACCACATCCCAGCCCACAGAAATAAATTCAAATCTTATCATATTAAGCATACTCTTAAAAAGAATATTTTCTCTCTGCTCTTTAAGGGGGAAGTGAAATGAACTAAGTTTAAGTGCTCACTGCAGGACGTGAGTGAGTGGGTGTGTCCTACTTAATTCTAGCAATAGTGCTGGGAGGTGGGGTAATGTTTTTTTTGTAGCTCTAGACTGAGAATCCTAAAGGAGAAACAATTTGTCTTAAATCCACAGAGCTATTAAAATTGAAATTAAAATCTAGGTCAGCTCAAATTTATGACCAATGTTCTTTCCTTTATTTTAATACACATAGCAACATTATTTATTATAGTGATTATTATTGACATATAATGGTAAGTAAAGGCGTATGTTAAGATAAAGCATATTAAGGAAACATTTATAATTTATTTGATTTTGACTTCTGTGGGATTCACTGAGAAATATAAATCAAGCATCTACTTTCTGCACCAGTAAAGTATACAAAAGATTTCAAATTACATTCTGTGTAGCAAAATTCATCAGAGGTTTCTGAAAAGGACGAGGTCTAGTAGCTTAGATGGAACATTTGCCACTGTCTGCCACCCATTAGTACTTTTCGTCCAAAGATTTTGAGCAGAAAATCTCTGATTAACTTAAACTGTGTCAAAATAGAATCACTGGTCACATATATACTCTTCATTTTATAGGTGAGACATTCGATACCTAGTGAAGGCAATTACCTGAGTTTACATTACAGTTACAGGAAGCTCTGGGATTCTAAGCAGTGCTTCCCGATTCCCTGAACAGTTATTTGCACTTTACCAAGCTGCTTTTCTGATATTCGACTAGCTTTGGAAACTGTAGATTCTAAGGGCTATGAATCCAAATGCTTGTACATTTGGCTTTTCCTTTGTACATTTTACAAGAGCTCAGTGGCCGTGGAGAAGGTAATCCACTTCTCAGTGTGCATGTTCTTTTACTACGGGGGATAATCTACTGAGTTCTGGAGTTCCCATAATATAAGCAACTCCCTTTGTGACTTTCAATTGCTGTAGGTTTGTAATGGTGCTTGGCACTTTAATAATTAGTCTACAGGGAGCTTTAATAGAGTAGGGCAACTGTTTTAATTAACTTAATCCCCAGAACATGAGTTGACCATTAGACATCAAATCACAGTTTAGCTCCAAGAGTATTTGAACTCTGAGGAAATCACATTTGTAACTACAGTGGGGATAACATTATCTCCTGTTATAAAACAATGCAGCTGCAACCGATTTGGCTTCGCTGGCCTCTGACACCGTGGTAAATGGAAGCCATTATTTCCATTGGAATGAATGTATAATAGAAACGGCTTAAGGGTTTGGCTTTGGGTAGTGTAGAAATGATGTGTGCTGGCCTAATTTATGAGAAGCAAAAGACAAATAGAAAGGAATAGCCATTTTAAAACTTGCAGACTGCCTATTTTCAGCTGACTCAAGAAATGCATGTTACAAAGCAACTTAATAGGCTAATTCAGCTCAAAAGAGCAGTATCACAATAACTAATTTTATGCTCTGATAACTTACTTTATGTTACTTTTGTTAAACTATGGAAATATTTTGCTCACTTGGTTATTTGTTCAAATATCTTTATTATACATAAACTACCTATGAAGTAAATGCTAGGTGCAGAGAATATGAAGACACGTATTTCAACAATAATAAAATTGCAATCTAGAGTTCACAAAACATGTTTTCATCTACATAAAGAAATTTTGTTCTCAGCTTATATTAAAGAGATTATTTCATTGGTTCATATATTGTTTTCTGCATTCGACATACGTTTTAAATATCTATTGTAAAAGGCAATATAGGAGGCACTGGAGGTCAAAATGAATAAGGCATGTAAGGTGACTTCCAAGAACATAAAGTGAAATACAAAAGTCAAACATGCAAAGGGGCAATTTAAATACTGTGCAATTAAGTTGGATAATAATGCTAATTGCAGGGTATCACAGGAGGACATAAGAAGAACACATACCTAGTCCTGAGATTCTAAAAGATTTCATAGATGAAATGATATTTGAACTAAAAAGCTGAAGATCAAGAAGTTATCATTAGACCTAGAATTGGCTAAAGCTATTTCAGGCAAAATGAATAAATACACCAAGACCTAGATTCAAGAGGAAACTTGGCTGTTTTCTAGTCTTAAGGAGATTCTTGTTGCTGGAATAGAAAATATAAAGATAAAGCTAGAGAAATAATTATATCATGAAGACTTTTTTATGTTTTGCTATAAAATGTATACTTAATCATAAACAGCATATGAAATCACAATGAAAAATATTAAGCAAGGAAGCCTAGAAGCAATGAACAAGCAAACAGAACAATATAGTTTAATATCATATGTTCAAAATAATATACATGTAATAAATATAAAAATATACTACTGATAAAGCTTATAATACTTTTATTTTGTGTTTGGAATTTGATGTGTATTTTAGACATGTTGCACATATAAATTTGGATTAGATACATTTCAAGTGTTCATTAACTGCACATAACTAGTAGCTACCTGATTAGACAGTGCAACTCTAAGTCTGACCTAGCAAACCCCTAAGCCTAAAGGAACCTACCTCAGTCTAGTTCTTTCTGAAACTGGGTGGATAAGTTTGCCTAATTCTGGAATTTAAAGAATCGGCACATTTGGATTCAAACAAAACCACATCTCCAAATTAAATGATAAATGATTATAATCAAATAATATTAAATGATGAACGTTATTATTAATTAAATAATTTTCTATTTTATTAAATGGTATATTAGATGTATTTATCTTCATTTAATATTATTATTTAATAAACAAATTTATCAAATAATATTCAATGATAAATGATTAATAACAATAATATTTTGGCTACTATCTGAAAATCCTTTGAACTTTCTATTTCCTTAGAATACATGTGGAGAAATGTTTTTGTTTATTGGATGCCTCCTTGGGAACTTCAGTTAACAAGAATTAAGAGATGAGAAGTAAGTCAGAATTATAACCAAATTTTCTGGCAATTGGATAGATGATTTTCCCATCCTTAAAATCAAAGAACATAATATAAAAAGTAGATGCAGGGGATCATGACACTTTCTGTTCTATTCAGGTTAATTTTAGAATTAAGGATTAAATTCAGTAAAGTTGGAAGAAACAAAATCAATATGCAAAGTTGTGTTTCTATATACTGGCCACAAATTATCTGAAAAGAAATTAAGAAAACATTCCCACATTCAATAGCATCAAGAACAATAAAATATTTAGGAATAATTTTAACCAAAGAGCTAAAATATTTCAAAGAAAACCACAAAACGCTGATAAAAGAAATCAAAGAAAACACAAATGTGAAGGTACATCATGTTCATAGATTGGAAGAATTAATAGTTAAAGTGTCTGTACTACTCAAAGTGTTCTACAAATTTAATCATTCTTTATTAAACTTTCTGTTGCATTTCTCACAGAAATAGAAAAAAAAATCCTATCTTTTGTATGAAAACACAAAAGACCCTGAAAAGCCAAAACAGCATTGAGAAAGAAGGAAGCTAGAGGCATCACACTTTCTGATTTCAAACAATATTTTAAATATAAAGTAATCAAAACAGTATGGTAGTGGCATAAAAACAGGCACCTGGACCAATGGAACACAATAGAGAGCCCAGAAATAAACTTACACATACACAGTGAACTTATCTTTGACCAGGGTGCCAAGAATACACAATAGGGAAGGGTTATTGTCTTCCATGAATGATGTTGGGAAAAATATATTCACATGCAAAAACGAATATAGACTTTTATCTTACACCGTATATAAAAATTAACTGGAAATTGATTAAAGAGTATAATGTAAGACCCGAAGTTCTAAAACTTCTAGAAGAAAACATAGGTAAAAAACAAAAACAAACAACAAAAAAGAACTCTGTGACAGTGATTTCTACAATAATTTTTTTTAAATATGGGGAAAAAAACAGATAACAAAAGGAAAAATATAGTCAAACTACATCAAACTAGAAATTTTCTTCTTCAGAGCAATGAATACAATCAGCAAAATGAAAAAGCAAGCTACAGAATGGGAGAAAATATTTCCAGATCAAATAACTGATACAGGATTATTATAAAAAATATATAACTAGATCCTGAATTTGATTCAAAAATACAAATAACCCATTAAAATATGGGCAAAGGACCTGAATGTTCATTTTTCCAGAGAAAACATGTAAATGACCAACAGAGATATATATAGTTGATCAACATCACTGTTAATCAAGCAAATGCAAATCAAAACCACAATGGGATATCACTTCACACCTATAAAGATGGCTATTATCAAAAAGACAAGAAATAAGACAAGTGTTGGCAAGAATGTGGGTAAAGGGAAGCCCTGAACACTCTAAATGGAGTCATCAATTAGTGTAGCCATTTTGAAAAACAGTATTGAGATTCTTCAAAACTTAAACGTAGAACTACCATATATATGATCCAGCAATCTCACTCCTGAGTATATATTTAAAGGAAATGAAATGAGCGTTTTTATGTTTATTGTAGCATTATTCACAGTAGTGAAGATATGAAAATAATTTAAACAATTTGTGTTTATGAATTGATGGATAAAATATTGTGGTATGTATATTTGTGTGTGTGTAATAGAATATTATTCACCCTTAAAATGAAGGCAATCCTGCCATTTTTGACAACATGGATGAACCTGGAGAAAATTACGCAAAATGAATTAAGCCAGGTATGTAAAGATACATACTGTATGATATGATTTATATGTGGAATCTAAAAAATTTAAACTAATAGAAGCAGAGGGTGGAAAGCTGGTTGCCAGTTGTTGGGGAGTGGGGGAAATGGGAAGGTATTGTCCATAAGGCACATGCTTTCAGTTAGAATTTGAATAAATTCTGGAGAATCTAATGTACAGTATGGTTACTGTAGTTAATTATGTTATATTGTTTACTTAAAATATACTAAGAGATTTGATCTTAAATGTTCTCATCTCTCTCTGTCTCTCTTTCTCTCTCTCCCTCTCTCTCTCTCTCACACACACACACACACACACAATGACCGCTATGTGTGGTAATGGATCTGTGAATCAACTTGATTGAAATAGTTATTTCACAATATGTACATATATCAAATTAAGAAAACACTCCCATATCAAATAGCATAAAAAACACGTAAAATTTTTATTTGCCAATTACATCTTAGTAAAGCTGAATAAAACTTAAAAATAGCACTAACTTCTGGTAACGACTACATCCCCCACAAAATACAAATATAAATATAAATATAAATATATATATATATATATATAATTTTTTTGGGGGGGATGGAGTCTCATTCTGTTGCCCAAGATGGAGTGCAGTGGTGTGATCTCGGCTCACTGAAGCTTCCACCTCCTGGGTTCAAACAATCTCCTGCCTCAGCCTCCCAAGTAACTGGGACTACAGGCACACACCACCACGCCTGGCTAATTTTTTTTTCTTTTCCTTTTTTTGTATTTTTAGTAGAGATGGGATTTTACCATATTGGCTGGCTGGTCTTGAACTCCCAACCTCAGGTGATCTGCCTGCCTCAGCCTCCCAAAGTGCTGGGATTACGGAGGTGAGCCATGGTGCCTGGCCCTATAAATATATCTTTAAAAAGAACATTTATTTAAATTTCTAAACATAGACATCAGGCCTCTGGTAAGTCTTCTCATTTCAAATCAACAAATATGAACAGGAACTTTGATATAGGTATGCACTTGGGTAATAAAATTAAAAAATTATGATAAAGTTATTATAATCCTGCTTTCAACGGACATGCAATCAACAGGTAAGACAAACCTGTGCAATATTCTCTGTATATTAGGAGGAGTGATGTGTGTAGCTAATCAAAATATGAAAATGAAATGTGCCACCAGAAATGATCTGCATATTCTCATTCAGATATTAGGGAAGATTTACAAAGGAAGGGATGTTTTAAGTGAACTTTAAAGGATGGAAAGGATAAGCACAGATTAAGGTGAAGGGCAGTCTAGGGTGAGAATAACTTCTATGCATAGCCTCCTCAGTGTCTATAAAGAAGGCATTGTTGCAGACTATTTATAAGAATGTAGGAAGGGATGGGATTTTAAAAGGACTGTGATGGCAAACAAAAGGAGATTTGCAATGTCTTGCTGAAGATTTCAAAATGTATAGTATAGGTAATGACGTATTAGTGTAGAAGTTGGGGTATGATCTAAAAGTACCCGTAGTGTGATAGAAAAGAATGATAAGAGCTTGAGATGACATATTTTTAGGTAGAATATTTTCCCTTATTTTATATTTTTATTTGCCCATTTTTAGAGATGGAATTTCACTCTGCCACCCAGGCAGATGGAGTGCAACAGCTCAATCATAACTCACTGAAGCCTCAAATTCCTGGGCACAAGTGATCCTCCTAACTCAACCCCTGCAAGAGCTGAACTACAGTGTGCCACCATACCTGGGTCCTTTATTTTAAAGGTGAAGAAATAGACATACGGAGGTTCTTTAACTTAACCAAAGGTTGTATAACAGGTTGAAAGTGGTGGACTTGACTCTTACATTCAGAGACTCTGATTTTTTGAGTCAATAATTTTATTGCCCCTTTCTCTTTCTGGAGAATAGATGACTATAGCAAAATTAATAATTATAAAATGATGGGCATTATGCACAAGTAGAGGTGTTGCAAGATTAGTGCCTAGGCATTGCTTTGGTGTGGCAGTGAGGAGACAAAGAGGAGAGGAATTAAGATGATTTCAGGACCCTTGAGGAATCGCCACACTGTCTTCCACAATGGTTGATCTGATTTACACTCCCAACAACAGTGTAAAAGCATTTCTATTTCTCCACATCCTCTCCAGCATCTGTTGTCTCCTGATTTTTTAGTGATTGCCATTCTAACTGGTGTGAGATGGTATCTCAATGTGGTTTTGATTTGCATTTCTCTAATGTCCAGTGTTAATCAGTTTTTTTTTGTCTGTTTGTTGACTGCATAAATGTCTTCTTTTGAAAAGTGTCTGTTCATATATTTTGCCCACTTTTTGATGGGGTTGTTTGTTTTCTTCTTGTAAATTTGTTTAAGTTCTTTGTAGATTCTGGATTCTTCAAGGGTCTAGAAATAGAAATACCATTTGATTCAGCAATCCCATTACTGGGTATATACCCAAAGGATTATAAATCATTCTATTATAAAGACCCATGCACACGTATGTTTATTGTGGCACTGTTTACAATAGCAAAGACTTGGAACCAACCCAGATGCTTATCAATGATAGACTGGAAAAAGAAAATGTGGCACATATGCCATGGAATACTATACAGCCATGAAAAAGGAAGAGTTCATGTCTTTTGCAGGGACATGGATAAAGCTGGAAGTCATCATTCTCAGCAAACTGACACAGAAACCAAAAACCAAACATTGCATGTTCTCACTCATAAGTAGGTGTTGAACAATAAGAACACATGAACACAGAGAGGGGAACATCACGCACCAGGGCCTGTCGGGGGAGTCGGGGGGATAGCAGGGGAGATAGCAGGGGATGGGGGGATTGGGGAGGGATAACATTAGGAGAAATACCTAATGTAGATGACATGGGGGATGGATGCAGCAAACCACCATGGCATGTGTATACCTATGTAACAATTCTGCACATTCTGCACATGTACCCCAGAACTTAAAGTATAATGAACAACTTTTTAAAAAGACGATTTCAAAGTTATTCTACATGAGTAAAAGGCTTTGTAGAAAGTAAACCAAAAAAGGAGAAGCAGAAATAGAGGTAACAGCTCTCTGTAGCTTGTTTATGTATATTTTTTCCACAATAGATTTGTTGGGTTAAGACCAGGAAGGCATTTGTTTGGTGATGTTTAGCAGTTTGACTATTCTTAGATGCTCCATTTATTCATAAATTTATCAGATGAACATTTTCATCTTGGGAAATTCCATTTCCCTTTATCTATGTAGTCATAGTCATTTTAAAGCCATAGCCACAGATAAACACTTACACAGGCCCTCAAACACAGGCAGAACCCCTCCTTTACTCAGAATGTCAAATGTCTGAGAGATAATAATTGGTTATTTGGAACAATAAGCTTAGCAGCATTGTAGTGTAATGATACCAGTTTTAATAAAGGTTGAAAAGAATTCAGATTTTTTTTCTATTTGTCTGTATCTGTAGAGCTTTTTTAAATATATAAGAATACTTTATATATAAAACTTCTGTAACCTGTCTTTTGCTATTTTGCAAAATCTTCTGCAGAAGTTAAATATTGGGCCTAATTCTGAATTTGTTCTTGGATGTAGGTTCTTTACCACATGATTTTGAAGTAACTCCTAGGAAAGTTGAAGTATAATTTACTGCTGTTTACTTTGGCTTCTTCCATAGAAC
Organism: Alouatta palliata; assembly: GCA_004027835.1. NCBI lineage: Eukaryota > Metazoa > Chordata > Mammalia > Primates > Atelidae > Alouatta > Alouatta palliata. The sequence goes on along the minus strand of PVKV010000667.1, from coordinate 50,682 downwards.
TTCCTTTTGTTAATGGGATTTGGGCAAAAATGACCTTGCATAACTCCTAGTTTATTCCTTAGGAGATCTTGTGTATTTCAGTGAATGTTCTTGTGCTTTTATCTTCACTAAGAAAAAAAAAAAAAAAACAGCAGCTCTAGCCATCCCCATAGGCCCCACAAGTTGAAAGAGATGTGCAGAGCCAGGCCTCACTAGCTGACCTTTACTTAGCATGAAGTAGAGCTGCCCAGACCAACCTGCAACCACAGGAGAGCAATACATTCTTATTATCTTCTACCATTAATTGCTTTATGTTGTTACATAGCAATAGTTGTCCAAAACACCTCCTGTGTAAGTACATGTGAAAGCTCTTTTTATGTTTATGTTAAAAAAAAAATTGTGTGTTTGAGATAGAAATTGTAGAAAATAAGGGTTCTCTGATTTGTCAAGAGCTTGCTGAAGGCCTGTACAATAATACTCATGAAAAAAATATTTTGAGTTTCCAAACCAGAGAGAAAGACAGTGAGAGAGAGGGGAGTGCAAGAGTGAATGTGTGTGTGTGTGTGTGTGTGTGTGTGTGTGTGTGTGAAAGAGAGAGAGAGAGAGAGTTCCACTGAACAGAAGCACATAATCACTATGCAGCATTCTTCTCTAGCACTTTACAAAGGAGAGAAGGCCAGTGCTGAACAATTGATCTATTCTATTGTAACATATTGCTGCTTTGCGAGTTGGTTTTCTAAAGTAAGCTACAGACTTTGATTTTTTTAGAATAACCCTTGCATGATTATCAATTTATTCCGTCAGAATTTTGACTTCCTCACAAAAGCCCAGAAGTCCTTTATGTAAAGTGCATCGGAACATCATCTCGTGTCTCTCTATGAAAACCTCCAAAATAACCTCTAAAAGATTTTGATATTAAAATAACCACTAAAACAGTTAAATCATTTTTAAATGTCTCCTAAATTTTGAAGTTATGTATTCCTAAATACTCATATTCAAGACAAAATTATGCTTCTATAGATTTTAGGTTCCTCTGTGGTAGGATAATGAAATAATATTCCAGGATATGCATAGCAGAGAAGGATTGACCAAGACAGCCATTTCCTCTGATATCAATGACCACCTGGCCAGAAGCCTCATCTTTACTTCTAGTCATGGTCTCTTTTTAGGTTGAGCAATGCTAAGTGCAGCCATGTTCACATTACTGATTATTAAATCTATTGGTCATTAGATTAGTCATTAAAACCTTGTGTTTTAAGGACTCACAGGGGTCTTTGAACTTTATTCAATGAATTCTCTAAATCAGGATCATAGGTACTCATTGGAGGAAGAATAAAGACTAGACTTAATCAAAATTTTATTTTTGCTCTGCCTGAGCAAAATTGCGTAAAGAAAGAAAACAGAGATATATTATTATTTTAATTCTAGTTTCTGGCATTGGTTTCAGGTAAAATGTTGAAATTGGCAAAGTTTCCCTTTCTTCCAAAAACAATGCAGAATGTTGGAGGTGTCGGGTGATGACTGTTTGTCAAGAATGGTCCTAGGGTCTGTAAGCACATTGGAGATAAAAATGAACAATAGATAATCTTTGTCCCTGAGAAGACAGATAGTAATCAATAAATAATAGATAATACAACGTTACGTTGAAATGTTAAAATTATGTGATAAAATAGACCTGGGAAGACAGTAAGGTACAGTCTGTGGTACGGAATAGAAACAGTGGACACTTTTAGCTTCATGGAGAAAGTGACAGAAACATAGCATGGATTAAAGGAGAGAAAGGACCAACCAACAAGAGAATTCTAGAGAATATCAGTTCAGAATTCTTAAAGCAGTGAGTGCCCAGTAGATTCCAGGAGCTTTATAGGTTTACCACGTGGTCGCTATGGAGGAGAGAAATAGGAGATGACATAAGGAGTGAATCAGGAGCCAGATTGTATAGAGCTGCATAAATCACAGTAAAGACTTTCGCTTTTACTCTGTGAGAAAAGAGGTGAGCAGCAAAGAATATGAAGCAGGTAGATGACATCTAATGATATGTTTAACGGCATCTTTTGGCCCCTGTGTTTGGAAGGTGATTGGTTAGGCTTTGTGTCCCTACTCCAGATCTCATCTTGAATTATAATCCCTATAACCACATATCAAAGGAGAGACCAGGTGGAAGTAACCGGAATATGTGAGTGGTTTTTCTCATGTTGTTCTTGTGATAGTGAGTGAGCTCTCACAAGATCTGATGGTTTTGTAAGGGGCTCTTCCCCTTTCACTTGGCACTTCTCCTTCCTGCCACCTTGTGAAGAAGGTGCCTTGCTTCCCCTTCACTTTCTGCCATGAGTGTAAGCTTCCTGACGCCTCCCTAGCCACGCTGAACTCTGAGTCAATTAAATCTATTTCCTTTTTAAATTACTAGTCTTAGGCAATTTCTTATAGTGATATGAAAACAGACTAATGCAGTAAATTAGTACTGCAGATAGTGGAGTGTTGCTATAAAGATACTCAAAAATGAGGAAGCTAATTTAAAACTGGGTAACAGGCAGAGATTGAAGCAATTTGGAGAGCTCAAAATAAGACAAGAAAATGTGAAAGTTTGGAACTTCCTAGACACTTGTTGACTGGCTTTGACAACAATGCTGACAGTAATATAAACAATGAAGTCCAGGCTGAGCTGGTATCAGATGGAAGTGAGAAACTTGTTGGGAACTGGAATAAAGGCGACTCTTGCTATGCTTTGACAAAGAGACTGGTGGCATTTTGTTGCCGCCCTAGACATCTGTGGGTCATTGAATTTGAGAGAGATGATTTAGGGTATCTGGAGAAAGAAATTTCTAAGCAGCAAAGCATTCAAGATGTGACTTGAGTACTCTTAAAAGCAATCAGTTTTATGCATTCACAAATAAATGATTTGGACTTGGAACTTATGTTTAAAAGGAGAGCATAGCATTAAAGTTTGAAATATTTGCAGCCTGACAATGTGATAGAAAAGAAAAACCCATTTTCTGAGGAGAAATTCAGGCCAAAAATTTGCATAAGTAATCAGAAGTCAAATGTTAATTTCCAAGACAATAGAGAAAATTTCTCCAGGGCATGTCAGAGGTCTTTACAGAGCCCTTCTTATCACAAGTCCTGAGGTGTAAGAGAAAAAATTGGTTTCCTGGGCTGGGCCCAGGGTCTTGCTGCATTGTTCTGACTCAGGACTTGATGACCTACATCCCAGCCTTTGCTAAAAGGGACCAATGTACAGCTCAGGTAATTGCTTCAGAAAATGCAAGCCCCAAACCTTGGCAGCATACCTGTGGTGTTGGGCCTGAGGGTACGCAGAAGTCAAGAATTGAGGTTTGGGTACTTTCAATAAGATTTTGGAGAATGTATGGAAATGCCTGTCTGTTCAGGCAGAAGTTTGCTGCAGGAGTGGAGCCCTCATGGAGAACCTCTGCTACGGTTCTGCTTGTGTGAAAGGGAAATGTGGGGTCAGAACCCCCATACAGAGTCCCACTGGGGCACTACGTAGTGTAGCTGTGAGAAGATGGCCACTGTCCTCCAGACCTCAGAATGGTAGATCCTTTGAGAGTTTGCACTGTGTGCCTAGAAAAGCCACAGACACTCAATAGCAGCCCACGTAAGAAGCTGGGAATGGGGCTGTAACCTGCCAAGCCACAGAGAAGAGCTGCCTGAAACCACAGGAACCCACCTCTTTCACCAGTATGACTTGGGTGTGAGACATAGAGTCACAGAAGATCATTTCAGAGCTTTAAGATTTCATTGCTCCACTGGGACATGGATTTGGGACATCCATAGAGCCTGCAGCCACTTTGTTCTGACCAATTTCTCCCATTTGGAATAGGAGCATTTAATGATTCCTGTACTAACATTATATCTAGGAAGTATCTAACTTATTTTTGATTTCACAGGCTCATAGGTGGAAGGGACTTGCTTTATCTAAGATGAGACTTTATGTTTGAACTTTTAGGTTAATGGTGGAATTAGTTAAGACTTTGGGGACTATTAGGAAGGCATGCTTGATTTTAAAATATGAAAGGGACATGAGATTTTGGAGGGGCCAGGGGTGGAATTATATAATTAGGCTTTGTGGTCCCATCCAACCAAATCTCATCTTGAATTATAATCCCCATGTGTCAATGGAGAGACCGGGTGAAGGTGACTGGATCATAGGGGCAGTTTCCCCCATGCTGCTTTCATGATAATAAGTGAGTTCTCATGAGACATGATGGTTTTATAAGGGACTCTTTCCACTTGGCTCAACACTTCTCCTTCCTACCACCTTGTAAAGGTTGCATCCCCTTTGCTTTCTGCCATGATTGTAAGTTTCCTGAATCCTCCCCAGGCATGTTGGACTCTGAGTCAGTTAAACCTCTTTTCTTTATAAACTACCCAGCCTTAATCAGTTATTTATAGCAGTATGAAAATGGATTAATATAGAAGAGATACAAAAGTGGCAAGGATACAAACACTGAGACGAATTATGACTATTACAATATTTCAGACAGTTGACAATTGTTTAGACAAGAGTAATAGCAATAGGATGTGGAGAGAAGTGAATATTTTTGAGGATAGAGAAAATGTGATTTAACAAAAAGGATGAGGAAAAATACAGAACCAAGGATGTCACAGGGTTTTGTTCTATGCACCTGGAATGAAATTGCTGGCATTAACTGAGTAAAGAAATTTTGTGGATAGAGCAGATTTTGGAACTAGAAGGGAGCCCACTCTGTATACCCCATTTTCAGTCTTTCAGAGCCTCTATATAACTCCTCTAACACCAACCTATGATGTCAGACACCCTGTTTTTATCACAGTCCAAGTTAGATAAGCTGAAAAATTAACTTTTGAGAACTCCATAGACATGAAAAACAAATTTATCCTGATAACCTCTGTCAATTCAGGATAAAACATGTCTTCATAAAGTCCACAGCAGCCACAGATCTTTTACCAAAAGAACAATGTAAAAAGTAAACATCTTAGGTCAATGATCAAGGAAAAAATAGAACTCTAATAAGTTAGGTGATTTTGGAAAATTTGAATCTCAAGCAGATCTTGAAATTATACCATGTGTGTAGTCATCCACCTTGAACTTTAGCAGGGCCAACAAAATTGACTTACACTTTAGGCACTGTAGCTAGAGCTGTGACTATATTAAAGGTGCCAAAGAATGCTCTTATTTATTGTAAAATCAGGGCTGGTTATGGGGGCCCTGTAATCCTCATATTTTAGGAATTTGAGGCAGGAAGATCACCTGAGGGCAAGAGTTCGACACCAGCCTGAGCAACATAGCAAATTCCTCCCACCTTTTAAAAAAATCTTTAAAAAATTAACCAGGTATAGTGGTACACACCTGTAATTATAACTACACAGAAGGTTGATGTGAAAGGATCATTTGAGTCCAGGAGTTTGAGGTTACAGTGAGCTATGATTGCACCACTGCATGCCAGCCTGGGCAACAGAGTGACACTCACTCTCTGAAAAAAAAGAAAAAAAGAAAAAGAAAAAAAATAAGAAAAATAAAGTAACATAGCCTGGATTCTATTCATCTTCATACCAAACCAATAATAAAACTCAATTTTAAAAATGTACCTATTTATTGGGAGAAAGAGCACGCAAATGCAAAAATGCTGGGTTCAGGAAATTCATATTGAGCCCGAGAGGGGCAGGTTGGGTTATAATGTAGTCCGTCCTACTCCATGCTAGAATTATTGAGTTAATGCTTTTGTACCCAAAACACAAATCTCTCTATCGTCAGAGAAATAAAACTCTATACCTCAAACCACTCCTTCAGAGGAATACTTGTTTATAAAGGCAGTATGCTTGTTTGCTGAATACTGTCTATTAACTCTTGATAGTCTATGTGCTCTACACTAACTAAACCTTTGGAAACGAAACATTGGAAGAGTAAAGAAAAACTTAGTAAAATTCCTCTCTGTCACAAACCAATGATTTTCTCTTTTAAAAGAAAGTTTTTCTTGGATATTGTCTTTTAAGTGTTGAAAATTGTGAACATAATTCAATAATCAAGGGAAATTATTGCATGAATGTCCTGGATTGAGGCAATTTAAAGCAGCAGGTAAATTTAATCCCATATCTGATACTCCACAGGGTTGACAAACCTGTATTTTACTTACCCCGAGGAGTCTGAAAAGAATTGATGGACAAGTGAAAAACAAAATGAAATGGCAGTGCCAAATCTCTTTCTTTTTGCACAGTGAACCAAAAAAGTATTTTTGATTGATTAAAAAGGGCTGGCTACTCTTCACTCACTTCTGTAACACTTACATGAAAATGAATAATAAACCTAGAAAAAAAACAGGCTATTCCACAATCTTCTAATGCATTATTGATAACTACCTCTCTTTTTGTTGTTGTTCTTTTGAATTTTGTTTTCCTTTATTTGTCTGGTTTTCTTGATCTAGCAGAATCAAGAATTAAGTCTCATGTCCATTTGATGAGCTTAAAGAAAAAATGATGGCAATGAATTTTCTAATGGTAAAATGCCCTTGAACTCTCATTCCCGGTGCCCAGGAAGTCCTGGAGCTGAGTCCTGGGACAAGGATGTGAAAGGTGGGACAAGAAGGTAAGAGTGTGTTGACACTGCTGTGTTATAACAAGGCATGTGGTTGAAATACCTGTGAAACATCAGTGTTCAGAACCAAAGAGGGGGACAGCAAAGAGTCGTTGTAAATTTGCACAGAAGTCCAAGTTGGTGAGCAAAAGGTAAAAGCCAATTTAAAACTAAGATACTTCGGCTGGAGCCTTCAGGAAGACACACATGCCTTAGGTATAAATTGCTGTCTAAACTGAGCGAGCCCACAAATATCCCTCATAGCCATGCATCGACTCTACCCTCCTTCCTTCTACTCCTGCCTCCTCTTTTCTCCCCATTTCCCTCTGTGAGAGGCAATATTATTTAATGAATAACAGAGTTGACACCTAACAAATTGTAACCCAAGTTCTGACATTTACTGGCCTTGTCCAGTTACCTAACCACCATAAGCTTCACACTATAGCTTCAATTTGTTAAACAGGCACATGAAGAGTAAACACCTTGTAAATTTATTTTAAAGTTTAAATTTGATCATTTGTAATTAGCATATAACTTTTTTTAAGAATCAGGGTCTTGTTCTGTGGCTTGACACGATAGAGATGCTGAGTAAATATTAATTGCTTTTTTCTTATTGTTGCAACCTTTGACAGGAAGAAGACATATTGACTTAAATACAGAATACTTAAAGTCTTTAAAGTTGTATTTCATGTGGGAATTAGTCTTTGATTCTTTACTCTCCTCAAATTCCCCATTCAATGACATTTTGAACCCACTAATATTTATCAGAAGTGCACTGTAAATTCCAAATGACTCTAATTTTACTAGTCAGTCCCAGGATGTAATGTGTAACTTTGGAAAATGTTTTCCATGTTTCTCTGTCATTCAGTTTATAATATTTAAAGTCTTTTCACTTTAACAACACATTGTTAAAGAAGCTGATTTTATAGAAACTGAGAGTAAGCCAACATTATGACAAATGTTTCAAAATAGCTGAATTTGATATTTCTCACCATTAAAAAATAAAATTTTCAGATGAATACCAAGCAGGTAATAACAATGTGACAAAATTGGCATGATTAAATTTAAAAATCTATCAGTTTTTAAAAAAATCATTCTGAAATAATTGAAGTACTCCTATGGGGGTATCTATTTCTTCTAGAATTCAATTTCTATGCTTCTGTTTGTTAAAAACTTTAGAACTCAAAACTTTCAGTGGAAATAGGATAAAATGCTTTGCCTTGTTGCTTAACTGCACATAAAAAGAGGAAGACCTGAGAAAGAAAATGCAATCTGCCATTCAAATACAATAAATTTAAAACAGAAAATGAAAATATGGCACATATACACCATGGAATACCATGCAGCCATTAAAGAGATGAATTCATGTCCTTTGCAGGGACATGGATGAAGCTGGAAACCATCATTCTCAGCAAACTGAAACAAGAACAGAAAACTAAACACTACATGTTCTAGCTCATAAGTGGGTGTTGAACAATGAGAAGACATGGACACAGGGAGGGGAACATCATATACCAGGGCCTGTTGGGGGCTGGTGGGGTAGGAGAAGGATAGCAGGAGGTAGGGGGATTGGGGAGAGTTAACATTAGAAGAAATACCTAATGTAGATGACGGGGGGATGCATGCAGCAAACCACCATGACATGTGTGTACCTATGTAACAAACTCGCATGATCTATACATGTATCCCAGGACTGAAAGTATAATAATAATAATTTAAAGAAGAAAAGAACCAGAAAGCAATGCTGGGCCATAGATACCTCTCTATATTGTTTTCTTCCCTGTAGCCACCACTTAACATTTTCCTTCTATGTCTGTAAATGTTAATAGACTTTAAGTCTGCGACATTTGTCTTGGCATTCTCTCTTGTACACTTCACTTTCTTTCTCACAGTTCCTGGCACCAGTATACCCCAACAAGCGTGTTTTGGAAGCACGAATTATTGCAATGCTTTTGATCCTGTTTATTGAGAACCAACTATGTGGAGGCAGTGATTTAAGAGCTGGCATAAGACAAAGAACAAAACAGACCAAACCTCTGCTCACAATGTGCTTATTTCATCATAATGAGGGAGTCCAGGCATTTGTAATGCCAGGTGGCATCCACCCACGAATGAGATTCACAAGACTGAGTGTAAGAGGACATCTCTCATGAAGCCCGGGGATGCTGGGAGCCCTGGGATTTATCTCTGCAATGGGCAGAACAAATCCTTATTGCACTGCTCCTCTTTCACGTACAGAGTATTCTGGGAGAAAAAGCACAAATGCTCAAGAATTCAGTTTAGATGCCCAAAAGAAAAAAAAAAAGACAAAAAATTTAAAATTTCAAAGCTTCTATCCAATTGATGCAGAGTTAAGGAGAGGGTGCTTATATATTAAGGGGTTTTTGATAGCTTCAATTTTTTTGAAAACTAATTGCCAATAAAATTTAAAATCCATAAGAATTATTTTTATTGCACAGGCTGGCCTCAAAAATTAGTGTAGAAAAGAAGGATAAGGAAAAAAATTAAAATGATTCTGCATGGTAATGTGAAATATATACTCACTTTGTGGACTGTGTTAATGCCTGCGAATTATGTGACCTTTGGGAAAATGGCTCTCTTTTTTCTATGGTTTCACAGGGTATTTGGAGAGTATATGCAAATGGGAAGGAGTGTGTATAAGAGTGTTTACAGTCATGCTTTGTTCAATAAATCAAAAGGTTACCAGGAAAATAAGAATGAAGAAACATACATTCATCTCACACTGGCCACAAGACTTAAGCAGGACTGGACCTATTTTAGTCAGTATTCTCCAGAAAAACAGAATCACCGTGTGTGTGTGTGTGTTCATGTATATCTCTTTCTCATTTTCTCTTTCTCTGAGTTGCTTCCTCTCGCTGTCTTTCAATCTGAAGTTGGCAAGCTGATGGGCCGTGAGAGCTGATATGTAGTTCAGTTCAAATCTGAAGGGTTGAGAATCAGAAGAGCCTATGGTTAAGCTCAAGTCTGAAAAGCAGCAGGTTCAAGACCCAAGAAGAATACATGTTTTAGTCTAAGTTAGAAGGCCGGAAAAGATCAACGTTCAGCAAAGCAATCAGGCTGAAAGTGTTCCGTCTTCTGCAGCATTTTTGTTCTATTCAGGCTTCCAACTGATTTGATGAGACCTAGCCACATTGGGAAGGATAATCTGGTTTACTTTGTGTACTGAATCAAAAGTTAACTCAACCAGGAATACCTTCACAGACACATTCAGAATAATATTTGGCCAAATGTCTGGGCGCCCTGTGACCCTGTTAAGCTGAAACACAAAACTAGACCTCAGAAATACACTCTTGGGCTGTTCTGATAAAGCCCTCCCTGGTATTCAGGAGAGTTTCTCAGAAACTAGACACTGCGCTCAGTGAATGAGTATGTACCATTGTCCAGGCAAGGAAGTGGTTGGGATCCTAGAGGGATGCCAAGTTCTGTGCATAGAGGGTAAGGTGCTTAAAAGAGCAGGAAGGGGGCAGGGAAGTTTGCAATGTAATGACTAAAAGGGATAGGGGAATTTGCAATATAATGGACAAGCTCTCTCCCTCTCTTGTTTTTTTTTTTTCTTCCTGCTACCCCCACATATCAGTCATTTCTTCATAATATACCGGAAAATTGTATTAAGAAACAGTGCTGGGTCTCCCCTCCTCTCTTTCTCTCTCGGTGCGTCTGTTTCTATCTTTCTGCTATCCACACTCATCAGTCATATATTAGTGACGTAGCAGAAAATTATGACAGTGAAGTATAGCAACGTGTGACCTTCATGTATCACCTCTCTGCTGAGGCCAATATAGTTATAATCATGTCTAGTCAAAGGAGGATGGTGGTCTGAACATTCCTGGAGAGAGTCTGGAACCGCCGACAGGAAAGCAGTGGGAAGAGATTGATCAGCAGGGAATCTGGCAGCACTACGAAATGTCTCTGGAGAAGGTGTTACATAAGCCTAAAAATAGGAATAAAAAGGTAAACCAAAATAGGCATATGGGTGTAATGTAGATTGGGGTAAGGAGAGACAGACATTTGAATTCATTTTGACAGTCCATTGGCTTGTTGTAAAATAATTTGTACTTGGCTGATTCCCAAAACTTCTCTGACAGCAAAAAATGCCCGGTTCATGTTTATCTAGACAAAAACTGAATCCGTGCCTAGTGGATTTACTTCTATCTGCACAGTGGGTGTGCTCTCAAAATGTAGATAAAAAAGAATATACAAAATCGTTCTTTCTTTAAAAGCATAGATTCTTATTCTGTTTTTTGTTCTCCTACATAGCTCTGTCAGTTAGTACCGTACCTGTACCCTAACATACACTAAATAAATCTTTCTGGAAGAAATGCATGAAAGTGTGGTGCCAGGGGCTATGATATTTTTTATCTTAGTCTTTTTTTTTTTTTTTTTTTGAGATGAAGTTTTGCGCTTGTTGCCCAAGCTGGAGTGCAATGGCAGGACCTTTGCTCGCCACAACTTCCGCCTCCCAGGTTCAAGTGATTCTCCTGCCTCAGCCTCCCAAGTAGCTGGGATAACAGGTGCCCGCCACCATGCCCAGATAATTTTTGTATTTCTAGTAGAGACAGGGTTTTACCATGTTGGCCAGACTGGTCTCTAACTCCTGACCTCAGGTGATCCACCCACTTTGGCCTCCCAAAGTGCTGGTATTATAGTTATGAGCCTCCACACCCAGCCTACATCTTAGTGTTTTAAGAAAATAATATTATCAATGCCTTTGCAAAAAATAAAAAATCAAACTGTTTGATTTTAATTTATTTGTCTAATCTGTCCTTCATGAATATGTGGATGTTTTAGAGGAAAACAGTCCTGACACAGGAGTAATAAGTATTTTCCTCTGAGCATAACACACATCTCATTCTAAATATACTGGATTTTTAGTCAGGGTTTCCAGATTTTCATTTATCTTTACTTAAATTCAAGTGTGTGACTGAAAGCTAAAGGTCACTTTATTTACCAAAACCAAAATGTCAACAAATATGCATTCTCTTTCCTGCCTCTTCAAATTAACATGCACAAAACATCACACAATACTCTAAAACCTTCTCCACAGAGATATTAAATGAAAGTATTAATCCATACAAAATATGTTAATTCCTCATCTACTTAGCCCACAGGAACAGAAAGGATAATGTGTCAGGAATCAAAAACCTTGCGTACTAAATAATCCTTTCATAAGTCTTATAAGCAGGAATCCGTGGGAATAATTGCAGTAATTCAGGCAAATCTGGCCGGGAAAGAGAACACCTGGGTTGTGAAGGCTGTGAAACTATGAAGTACCTGTGTCACTCTAGTCAAACTACTTTAACCCTCTGGTCCTTGTATTTTAAGACCTGTAAAAGTAGTAAATGAAACTTATCTTCAGAATGATTGCTCTAAAATAGAATAGGACCTCTGGAAACGATGGGATTTGTGTAGCCTACAAAAGCTAAAAAATACAAGCTGCAGTCACCTATTGAATTTGATATCAATGATGACGTGCTTATGATAACTATGGGCATACACTTTCTTGACTCTCTTGATGAATTTTCTGGTTCCCTGCTGATATGTGCACATTGTGAAACATTAATGCATTCTGCCATTCAGGAACTGCTTTCTGACACCTTGTGATGTACCAGACGCTTGGATAAATGCTGTGCAAGTTTATCATTATAAACTATCACAACTCTTATGATTATAGACAGAATCTGTGTTTGACATTGAGAAATCAATGAGAAATTATATTAACATGAGATCACTGTTGTGTTAAAAAACGAAGAGGAATCGGGGACCACATAGGTGGTACACTGAACTCTGGTATCCAAGAGGAAACATTCCAGTAGAAGGGATTGGCTGTTACAGTGATTGTCACTGGTGTTGTTTGAAGTCAGGGTACAAATCTCGGAGAAAGTTTCCTAAGTAAAGGTTCAAGTGTAACTTCCATTTTTTCTGGCTTTTATGGAAGTTAGTAACAAAAATTCTTCTATAAAGTAGCTTTTAAAAGCATTCTTAAATACTTTTTCCTGAAAAAATGTGCATAAAATAGGGCTTGTAGGGAGAATATTTACAGGATTGGTATAGGTGACTCCCAACCTAATATAAACAAAATGATAATGAAACAGTTGCAATCCACAGCAAAATGCTAGCATAAAGAAGACATGCTAAATCCTATAGAAACAAACAAACCAGAACTACTCTGAAAAATGTAGAAATTTGCCTTAAAAAGAAAAGGGAAAAGCAGCTTGACAAAACAGATTCAAGAAGAGCTGAGGTTGCTGAGTCATGGGGACAAGGTCAAAACGCAGGCAAATCAGGAAAACGATTCCCCAAACAGAACAGGTGGTCCATTTGAGCCACAGGACAAGAATGGGCATGAGATACAGGCCTGTTTTCCTCAGTGACTTGCTGTGCTCGGCTGATATTACACAAAAATTAACTGACTGGGAAAAATCACATTTGAGCTAATATGACTTCTCCATTATGCTAACATCAGCCCCCTATTTATCAAGCACATGGGAGCTTATTCACATTGCAAAAACTCACACTGAAGCAGAAGAGCCTGTTGAGATATTTACAAAAATGTTATGTTCGATTCTGTGGAGTTCTGCTCTGGGGCACATTATCTTGCTTCCCACAGTTCCTGGTACACTGTACAGCCTTAACCCAGTGCCCCCCGCCCCCTGAATACGTCTAAATTCCAATAGTCCCCAGTGGTATCATGTAGGGAAAGCTGGTCTCACTGTGCACAATTCCTTAGCTTGCCTGCAAACGGTGTGTCTATACTTCGCACTCAGCCACTTTTCACTCCTTTACGGGGAAAAAGTATAACTTATCTAATTTTAAGGGCACATTTTTTAGAAGAAATCTGGGGACCAGATTGGGCACTGTTTTCATACTTCAATATGCAATTTTATGGAATCTTAAAAGGCAAACTGTGAGCTAAGTTTTTGTGTGTTCAAGTAAAAGACGGAGAAAATGTTGAACCTCAGGAAGGTAAAGTATTTTGCCCGATAACACTCAGCTAATTGCTGTTAGAGTTAGAATATAAATCCATGGGTGTGTGTCTCTGACATTTATACTCTTTCCCCTAGATTTGTCAGTGATATATGATAGCAATAAAAATTTTATTTACTTCAATGTCAGTATGTTGTCTTTTTGAAATCAAAGTCTTACTCTAAAGTAACAAAGATCTTTGTTAGATTTTAATGATCATCTACAGTTCGAGAAAGAGGACTGGTGTTCTTATAATACTTCAGATTCTTAAATTTCATATCCGTGATCCCATTTAAAACAGTCTCTGGGAAAAAGCTGTTTAGGCCCTTCTCTTTCAATGAACTCTCTTGCCATGCAAGCCTGAGCTCTACTCATAAACAGAGCTGCTAAAACTTCTTATAGAAACAGAAATGGCTTATCTTAGTTTTTAAGAGCTTTAAGAAACATTGAAGAGCTTTTACATCCTACTTAGTTTAGTTTGTTTTTATAAACATCCTAGAGATTTCTTTGGTACCTTTTTTTCAGCCACAGAGGATATATTGTAAAGGATCAACATTGTTTAGTACAGTATAACTCTTAACTCATGAAGAATCTGGATAAAATAACCTCACCTCTCTTGCATGCACACACAAATGAAACCTTCTCTATGTGAAGTGCTATGGACTGAATATTTGTGTTCCTCAAAACTCATCCTTCAGAATCTTAACTCCCAAGGTGATGGTATATGGAGGCGAAGCCCTTAAGAGATTAGGTCATGAGAGCAGAGCTGTCATGAACAGGATCCTTGTCCTTATGCTACAGGCCACAGTGAGCTTCCTTGCCCCTTCCAACATGTGAGGACACAGTGAAAGGACAATCATCTATGAACCAGAAAGCTGAACCTCACTGGACACCCAATCCGTCAGCACCGTAACCTTGCACTTTCTAGCCTCCAGAACTGTGAGAAATAAATTTCTATTGTTTGTAAACTACCAGTCTATGGTATTTTGCTATAGTAGCAGAACAGACTGAGACATGAGGGCTTCATCTCTACGTTCTATCAAACTTGTTGGCAAAACCAATCTGCTTCTTATATATTATAAAATTCTGGCTCTATTTCCCTAATATCTCCCTTATTTTCTTATATAACAACTTCTTTTGGTTTTAATTTATTCATTCATATAACTATTTTATGTGCTGAGAATATAGTGGTAAAATGCAAAACAACACATGTGTTTCTATTCTTATATATCATATATTCTGATGATGGTGTTACTGGGAAAGTTTTGGGGATAAGTGAAATATCCCCATAAATAAATAAGTTAATTTCAAAAATATAAGCAAAATGATAAGTAATTTAGATTCTAATTATGTTGAATAATTAGAATCCCGTATCATACAATCTAAAATGGGAACACATTTTTTTTGTCTAAATAATGCTGGGTACCATGACTTCCAGTCTTGGTGGCTCACACCTGCGATCCCAGGGCTTTGGAAGGTAGAGGAGGGAGGATGGCTTGAGTCTAGTGGTTGAAGACTGCAATGAGCTATGGTCTCATCACTGCACTCTAGCAGAGGGGACATACTGAGAGCCAAATCCAAAAGGTAAATGAGTAAATCGATAAATATCAACAATTTTGAAAATATTGTACATGCTCAAAGACTATCTGATTAGCCCTTACTAGAGCTTTCTTCCTAGAAGAGTTCTCAGAAA
The DNA here is from genome assembly GCA_004027835.1 of Alouatta palliata. Classification (NCBI taxonomy): domain Eukaryota; kingdom Metazoa; phylum Chordata; class Mammalia; order Primates; family Atelidae; genus Alouatta; species Alouatta palliata. The sequence goes on along the minus strand of PVKV010000667.1, from coordinate 35,458 downwards.
ATTAGCATGTGGTGGTTGTTTTATAGGGCATAGAGGCTACAAAGCATCAGCTTAATTGCTAGACTGCTCCATGGATTAGTGCTGAATTGAAGAAACTTCCTTTGGCCATCTGGGTGGGCCCTACCACAGGATTATAGCCTTATGGCATCTGTGGCTAATTGCACTTTCCAGAAATGGCCATAGCAATGTAAATATTGTCACATACTCTCACAGAACTTTGATACTCTTCTCATCAAAAGATAAAATCTGAATGCTGTCCCCTCAAATAGGGATCATAATTTGATGAACGTGACACTATGTGGATTCAATGGCTGGATGACAAAAAGTGATACAGCTTCCACCTGGCTCTCTTCTCTCTTAGGACGTAACCCTGAAATCCTTGTGCTTTATTTATCCTGAAGCATTTATGCTAAAGAATTCAAATGAAGATAGAAACAAATGCTTGAGCCCAACTGTTTCAGCCACCAGTTTGAATCTTCTTAGTATCAACAATTAAAAATATAAGTGAGCAAACCATCCCCAAGCCTCCTCACTGCCCTGGCTGGCACTGAGTGAAACACAGATGAGATGCCACAGAGTCCTGCCCAACTGCAGATTAGTGAGCAAAATAAAGAGTTGTTTCAAGCTGCTAAGGTTTGTAGTGGTTCGTTATGCAACCATGTGAACTGAAACATTTATATAAATTACACTATGGGGATATTGCAGAAATTCCACTACGGGCATGTTGCAGAAACTCAGTATATTCTACATAATTGAATGGGACCATCAGAAAATTGCCTATTGACTAACGAATGTGCTGATTGCTTAGACACACACACACACACACACACACACACACACATGCATCAGAAACAGATTTACAGATTATTTCTTGTGTTCTTCTGAGTAGTTTTCTTACATAACAGTTAAACATTTGGAAACAGAAAATCCATTTTTGCATTCAAGTCATCGCCCTTATGTCATTTTGTTGGCGAAAATTCAAGCTGTCTACCAATTGTTACTTCTGTTTTCTTTTGGAGTAACTTTGTTAGAGCTAATATTTTAAAATTTATTATTTTCATTTTACCTAATACTAACACATTATAATTTTAATATTCTTGGAGCACAAAGTGATGCGTGATATATGTATACAATGTGGAATAATTGAATCGAGCTAATTAGCATGCCCATCACCCCGAATATTTATCATTTATTCCTCTTTTCTAAAGAAAATATTATAACCTTTGACAAATGTCTCTCCATTTCTCCCACCCCCAGCCACTGGTAATTGCCACTCTACTCTTTCATCTGTGAGTTTGTTTTTAATTCTACATACAAATGACTTTTTGTGCCTGGTTTATTTCACTTAGCATTATGTTCTCCAGGTTCATCTTTGTTGTCACAAATGACAGAATTTCTCTGTTTTTAAAGGCTGGATGAACAATCATCAGTTAGGTATAGAAACCTCATTTTTAATTCATTTATCCATTGATGGACTCTTACGTTGCTTCCCTAATTTGGCAATTGTGAATAATGCTGCAATAAACATGAGGGTACAGCTGTCTCTTCAACAGACTGAGTTCAAAGAGTTCAAATCCTTTCCATAAATACTCAGAAGTGGGATTGCTGGATCATATGGTAATTCTACTTTTAGGTGTTTGTGGAACCTCCATACTGCTTTCTATAACGGTTATACTAATTTATATTTCCACCAATAAACAAGTCAGTTTTTCTCTACATCCTCACCATTTTTATCTTTCACCTTTGATCTTCCATGTTTTTGATAATTACCCTCCTGACAGGTGTGAAGTGATATTTCATTGTGTTATTTGCATTTTCCTCAACATTAGTGATGTTGAACATTTTTTTTTTATGTATCTGTTGCCATTTGCATGTCTTCTTTTGAGAAATATTTACTCATGTCTTTTGTCAATTTATTTAACAACCCTTGTTATTGAGTTGTTTTAGTTTCATATATACTTTGAGTTTTAACCCCTTGTTAGATACATGGCTTGCAAATTTTTCTCACAAGCTGAATGAAGGTTGCCAGGTTGTCTTTTCATTCTGTTGTTTACTGTGTTGTTAAGAAGCTTTTTTGTTTGATCTAATCCAATTTATCTAGTTTTATTTTTGTTGCCTGAGATTTTGGAGTCAAATCCAAAACAACAAAAAAAATTTCTTCGAGTAATATCATGCAGTTTTTCACCCATGTTTTCTTCTAGTAGTTTTACAGTTTCAAGTGTTACATTTAAGTCTTTAATTGATTTTCAGTTGATTTTTGCATACGGTGTGAGAAAAGGATCTGGTTTTATTCTTCTGCATGTGGATACCCAGTTTGGTCAATAACTTTTATTGAAGAGACTGGTATTTTTTCCCCATTGTATATTTTTGGCTACTTTGTTGAAGATCAACTGACTGTAAATGTGTGGGTTCATTTTAGTGCTCTCTATTTTGTTCCACTGACGGATATGTCTATTTTTATGCTACCTGGCTTTTTTGCATTTTTCATTTCTATCATCTAAAGGGTAATTGAGGCTCTGTAGATTATAAACAGAACAATAATAAAGAGGGTGGTCAAGGTGGCAAATTCAATCAGTTTGTTCTAATTATTCCCCTCCTTCATTCTCACTCTTTGTCATGTAATTGTCCAGTGCCAATTCACTGTGGGCAGGAAGATCTACTCTTGCCTTCTATATCAGAACGTGGCCTTGGGATTAATAATCAATGTGTTAGCAGAAATGAAGTCATAAAATCTTGAAGGTATCTTTTTTATATTTTGCTTGTTCTCTTGTACCTCTTTCATCTTCCTGAAAACATGCTTGTGATTTTACACGTTGGAGGTTTAGAGCTATGCAGAGCAAAGCTGAGAGTATTAATGGTCCATTCACCCCAAGCAAGAACAACTTAAATTAGTTAGTGGACAGTCAGTCAACCCCACATATGGGACTGAGCATGGCAGAGACTGAAAGCAATAGCCAACCAAGAGCAATCTAAATCTCTTACCCCCAGGCTCATGAGGTGATTACGGGTTTATTGCTCAAAACTGTTGGGCTTTGGGATACTGATTAAGGAGCACTCATAATATAAATATAATAAACAGTTTTAACATTCCATTGGGGGAGAAAGTCTTACTGGAATAAAAATGGAATTTTGACTTGAGTAATAATTCAGCAATGCCTCTTTGGAATTTGTATTAGTATTTAAGATACTGTGATACACAGAGAATGGAGAACACACTAAGAAGTGAAGTGTGCAGAATATTTCACAATAAGAAAAATATAACAAGATATGAAGTTACAGGTGGGATTTGGATCTTTTTAGGGTGAAGAGGAATGACATCCAATGAGATCTGAGATTTGCCGTAAGCGTGAAAATTGATAAGATGTAGACTCCATGTTTTTAAATAGACTTTAGAGCATTTTTACATTCATAGCAAAATTGAGGACGAGGCACAGAGTTCTCACAAACCCCATTGCCCCATACGTAAACAACCTTCCCCCATCAACATCCCATACCAAGAAGTACATTTGTTACTTTCAGTGAATCTGCATTGACACATCATTATCACTCAAAGTGCGTAGTTCACATTCGGGCTCACTCTTGGCGGTGTATATTCTCTGGGTCTGGCGAATATATAATGACTTGTATCTACCACTGTAGTAGCATACAGAGTAGTGTCACTGCTCTAAAAGTCCTCCATGCACTGCTCTTTGCTCTTCCTTCCACTCTAACCCTTGACAACCATCTTTTTACTGTGTCCATTGTTCGGCCTTTTTATCGGGATATTATACAGTTGAAAGCATATAATGTGTAGTTTTTTCAGATTGACTTATTTTACTTACTAATGTTCAATTATGTTTCTTCTGTACGGTTTCATGGCTTGACAGCTCATAACTGTTTAGAACTGAATAATGTTCTATTGTCTGGATGCATCACAGTTAATTTATTCATTCACTTACTGAAAAAACATCTCAGATGCTTCCAAGTTTTAAGAATTATGAGTAAAGTTGCTATAAACATCTGTGTTCAGGTTTTTGTATAGACATAAGTTTTTAGCTCGTTTGGTTAAATATTAATGAACGTGATTGCTGGATGCTATGGTATGTTTTGTGTATTAAGAAACTGCCAAACAGTCTTTCAGAGTAACTTTACCATTTTCCATCAACAAATGAGTATTTCTGATACTCCATATCATCCCATCATCCCCAGCATTTGCCATTAGCATTTTAAACTTTGACCATTCTTATAGATGTATCTGAGTATCTCATTATTGTTCTAATTTACATTTCTTTAGTGGTGCATCTTTTTATATTATTATTTTTCATCAATACATCTTCTTTTTCAGGTGTGTATTCAAGACTTTTGTCCATTTTTTTTGGATTATTTTTCCCATTGTTGAATTTTAAGAGTTCTTAATAAACTTGAATAACAGTCGTTGATCAGATATCTGTGGCAAATATTCTTTTCCACAGTCTTCTATATTCATTCACATAACGGTGTATTTCACCAGAGCAGAAATTGTTTATTGAAGTTCAGTTTATTAATAATTTCTTTCATGCAGTGTTTTTGGTTTTGTGACTACCTATATTTTAACTGGAGTTTCTCAGTCATTAATGTGGGAAGCTACAACAATATGTTTTAAATGTTTGGCATAAAGTCATCTTTTTATAGGGCAAAAAGAGAGATAAGGAGCATGCAAAAGAGATGATCGTCACAATTACAATAAATAGTATTTCACATATATTAAGTTTTTAGAATTATTTAAGACATTTATATTTAATATTTCATTTAATCCTCACTACAATCATATGTAAGTGTTATGAAAACATAGCAATTATTTTATAAATTAAGAAGGTGGAATCTCAGTCAATGAGATTACACAGAATTCCCAAGATCATATAGTTGGTTAGTGTTAGAGCCAGGATTCAAACACAGAAAGATCCAGGATTAAACCCAGTAAAGATTCTATGAAATCAAAGTATTTATTTACTTAATTGCCTCAAGAAAGTTTCTGGAACACAATAAGCAAATGTTCAAGCAACCTAGATATGGACATCACTGTGAATGCAACTAGAAAGTTTCCAGTGATGTGAGGAAGTGAGGCAAACGCATTCCTCTGTTTCTGGCTTATAGCCCAAGATACCAGAGCCTCCCTTCTCTCATACCGTCTTATCATTTAATTATTAGCAGCCTTAGCTTATCATTAATTACGCATTGTCAATTATACTTCCATTATGATTTGAAATAGATACGATATCTGACTGATTTGACTAAGATAACCCCTTTGTTTAATTGTCCATTTGCATGAATTCAGATGCAATGAGATGTTGCACAGTGATTCATTAGCCATTGAAAACAGCAAACAACCTGAACGACAGGAGGCTCAGTCTCACAAATTACTGCCATTTTCATCAGGAAAGGAATTCCATTAAAACTGACTTTCCTTAGTCTGAAACTGTGATGAGGAGTTTGCAAACTTGAGCCATCATAGGTTTTATAAGGAGACACTAAAGGTGGATACACATCCATGACCACCGGCAAGACATCTGTCCTGCACATAATTGAAACTTTCTCCTGTGCTGGTCCAGTGCCTTGATAGCAGGGCAATAGGTTTCCATGCTGGTGCTTTCATTATAGGGATGGCTGTCTGAATGTGATCCTTGAGTCTAGGGAGTTGAATGACTCACTTCTCCCACTTACTGTAAAGTGAAATTCCAACTGAAGGTGAGTAAGGTGAACTAGCAAATTTGTTTCAAAGCTGTTTTCCTATACTTCCATACTAATAACGTTTTGAAGTGCCTACTATGTACTAGTTGTGTAATTGCTCACATTTGATAAAAACATTTTTAAAAACTTAATAAAATCAGATCTATAAAAATTTACGGTGTTATCATAATTTTAGAAGTCACAAGTTTGACAAATGACAAACCTGCAGTATATTCTAAATTTAATGAACTCAGATCTCTTCTGGGTTATAACTCCAGTACCTAGGGGTATTAACCAGCACAACTAGAAAAATAACTTAGATTTTTTTTCATGTTTAATAAGTACATATTTTTTAAGTATATTAAGTTACATATTTTTCTATTCCTAGTGAGGCTCTATTGTTTAAGACACTACTGATACAAAGTTGTTTTTAGGCAAAGCATAACATAATACATTTTCTAAATTTTTAAAATTTTGTTTTACTTTTTATTTTTATTTTTTTTGAGACAGAGTCTTGCTCTGTCACCAGGCACCGGGCTGAAGTGTGGTGACACAATCTCGGCTCACTGCAACCTCTGCCTCCTGGGTTCAAGCAATTCTCCTGCCTCAGCCTCCCGAGTAACTGGGACTACAGGTGTGCACCACTGCACCCAGCTAATTTTTGTATTTTAGTAGAGATGGGGTTTCACTATGTTGGCCAGAATGGTCTCAATCTCTTGACCTTGTGATCTGCCCTCTTGGCCTCCCAAAGTGCTGGGATTACAGACGTGAGCCACCACACCTGGCAAATTTTATTTTATTTTTAATTCAAAAATAATAATTGTATATATTAATGGTATACAATGATATTTTAGATACCTGTATGCATTGGGGAATGATTACATTCATCTAACCTATCTATCACTTCACACACTTATCATTTCTTTTTGGTGAGAATGTCTAAAATCTACTCTTTTAGCAATTTTGAAATATACATTATTAATAACTACAGTATCTGTTATAGTTTAATAACAAGGAATATTTGCATGGTGCTACAGTTTCCAAATAATTCAAATTTACAGTGAGTAATATAATCTCTACTACATTCTTAGAATTTAGGTAGTATAATATCCACTTTACAGACGTGAAAATTAAGAAATGTACTTACCCAAAACTGTAAAACTCATGAATAAAAGACTTAAATAAAATATTTGCATTTCCCAAGTCTATCCTCTTCCTCTATACTTCATTATTTTTATCGATTTCTCTTTTCTATTTTTAAATTCAGTTTTAGGTGATTAGTGTGCTCATGGACAGCTTCTGACAATCCAGATTTTCAAGCAAGAGTACTCCAACTTGTGTATTTGCAGTGAGTATTAAAGGCTAAGATACTTTTCTATGAAGTTTCCACCTTATTTTATCTCCCTTGAGTCCTACACTAACAAGATCTAGAAAATATTTTTCTTTGCAAATTATTTTTCTTCATGCTAGAGTTAATGTGACATCATAACCTTTGAATTCTGAGAAACCTCTGCCATCAAGTCTCATTTGCTAGCTATTAATTAGACAAGTGTTTTTTTCTGGACCATTTTCATTTTAACTTTGACCAATTCCCCCATATAATAAGCAAATTACTATGTAGGCAAATAACAGCATGGCTTAAAAGTTAACAAACCTTAATTGGGTTTAAGGTCCCTAGCAAATTTGAAGGAATAATATTATACATTAAAAAAGTCATAAAATAATAAATAAATGTGCATCAATAAGTGATGGATATTAAAATAACCATTAAAATTTCAGAAAGAAAATATATCAAAAAATCAAATGAATCCAGGAGCTGGATTTTTGAAAAGATTAGCAAAATAGATAGACAGCTAGCAGGACTAATAAAGAAGAAAATAGAGAAGAATCAAATAGACACAATAAAAATGATAAAGGGGATATCACCACTGATGCCACAGAAATATGAACTATAATCAGAGAATAATGTAAACACTTCAGACAAATAACTTAGAAAATCTAGAAGAAATGAATAAATTCTTGGACACATACACCCTCCCAAGACGAAACCAGGAAGAAGTCAAATCCTTGAACAGACCAATAACAAATTCTGAAATTGAGGCAGTAGTTAATAGCCTACCAATCAAAAAAAGTCCAGGACCAGACATATTCACAACCGAATTCTATCAGAGGTACAAAGAAGAGCTGGTACCATTTCTTCTGAAACTATTCCAAAGCAATAGAAAAACAGGTACTCCTCCCTAACTCATTTTATGAGACCAGCATAATCCTGATACCAAAACTTGGCAGAGACACAACAAAAAAAGAAAATTTCAGACCAATATCCCTGATGAACATAGATGTGAAAATCCTCAATAAATACTGTCAAACTGAATCTAGTAGCACATCAAAAAGCTTATCCACGATGAGCAAGTCAGCTTCATCCCTGGGATGCAAGGCTGGTTCAACATACAGAAATCAATAAACGTAAGCCATCACATAAACAGAGCTAAAGACAAAAACCACATGGTTGTCTAAATAGATGCAGAAAAGGCTTTCAATAAAATTCAATATCTCATCATGCTAAAAACACTCAATAAACTAGGTATTGATGGAACATACTTAAAAATAATAAGAGCTATTTATGACAAACCCATATCCAACATCATACTGAATGGGCAAAAGCTGGAAACATTCCCTTTGAAAACTGGCACAAGACAAGGATGCCCTCTCCCACCACTGCTATTCAACGTAGCATTGGAAGTTCTGGCCAGGGCAATCAGGCAAGAGAAAGAAATAAAGGTTATACAAATAGGAAAAGAGGAAGTCAAATTGTCTCTGTTCTAGATAGCATGATAGTATATTCAGAAAACCCCATTATCTCAACCCATAATCTTCTCAAGCTGATAAGCACAGAAAAGTCTCAGGATACAAAAATCAATGAGCAAATATCACAAGCATTCCTGCACAGCAATAACAGACAAGCAGAGAGCCAAATATGAGTGAATACACATTCACAATTGCTACAAAGATAATAAAATACCTAGAAATACAATTTACAAGGAACATGAAGGACTTCTTCAAGGAGGATTACAAACCACTGCTCAAGGGAATAAGAGAGGACACAAACAAATGGGAAAATATTCCATGCTCATAGATAGGAAGAATCAATATTGTGAAAATGGCCATACTGTCCAAAGTAATTTACAGGTTCAATGATATTCCCATTAAGCTACCATTGACTTTCTTCCAAGAATTAGGAAAAAGTACTTTAAACTTTTTATGGAAACAAACAAAAAAAAAAGCCCGTATAGCCAAGAGAATCCTAAGCAAACAGAACAAAGTTGAAGGCATCAGGCTACCTGACTTCAAACTATACTACAAGTCTACAGTAACCAAAACAGCATAGTACTGGTACGAAAACAGATGGAACAGAAAGACCTCAGCAGTAACACCACACATCCACAACCACATGATCATTGACAAACCTGACAAAAATAAGTGATGGGGAAAGTATTCCCTATTTAATAAACGGTGCTGGGAAAACTGACTAGCCATATGCAGAAAACAGAAATTGGACCCCTTTCTTACACTACACAAAAATTAACTCATGATGGATTAAAGAATTAAATGTAAAGCCAAAACCATAAAAACTCTAGAAGAAAATCTAGGCAATACCATCCAGGACATAGGCATGGACAAAGACTTCATGATTAAAACACTAAAAGCAATGGCAACAAAAGCCAAAATTAACATATGGGAATTAATTAAACTAAAGATTTTCTGCACATAAAAAGAAACAGACAACCTACAGTATGGGAGAAAATTTTTGAAATCTCTCTATCTGACAAAGGGCTAATATAGAGAATCTACAAGAAACTGAAACAAATTTACAAGAAAAAACAACCCCATCAAAAAGTGGGCAAAGGATATGAACAGATATTTCTCAAAAGAAGACATTTATGGGCTCAACAAACAGGTGAAAAACAAAAAGCTCATTGTCGCTGGTGATTAGAGACATGCAAATCAAATCATATGTTTATTGTAGTACTATTTACAACAGCAAAGACTGGGAACCAATCCAAATGCCAATCAATGATAGACTGGATAAAGAAAATGTGACACATATGTACCATAGAATACTACACAGCCATAAAAATGAATGAGTTCATGTCTTTTGGAGGAACATGTATGAATGAAGCTGGAAGCCATCATTCTCAGCAAACTAACACAAGAACAGAAAATCAAACACTGCATGTTCTCACTCATAAGTGGGAGTTAAACAATGAGAACACATGTACACAGGGAGGAGAACATCACACAATAGGACCTGTCAGAAGATGGGGGTCAAAAGAAGGGAGAACATTAAGAAAAATACCAAATGCACGCAAGACTTAAAATCTGAATGATGGGCTGATAGGTCCAGCAAACCACCATAGCAAATGTGTACCCATGTAACAAACCTGCATGTTCTATCCATTATCCCAGAACTTAAAGTAAAATTTTAAAAAATTTTAAGAAGAAAATATATACATGTATTGAAATACAGAATATACACAATAACTGAAATAATAGTAAACCTATGTAGAGTTAGAGTGGATTTTTAATTGGAAAATAGCACTGAAGAATTTATTAATGAAAAAGTATACAAAAGAAGAACTATTTCATAATGCAATAGGGTGGTGATATTCAATAGCAACTTAATTGTATATTTTAAAATAATTTAAAGAATGTAATTAGATTGTAACTCAAGAGATAAATCATTAGGGGAAGAAAAAAAAGATATAGGGAAATAAAAAAGTAAAAAATATAAAGAACTAATTTACAAGCATAGATAACACAGAAGAAAGTTTTAATATTTTCCTAATAAAATGACAGGGATAACTTTCAGAAAAATATGGCTGAAATTATTCTTGAATTGAAGAAGTATATGAATTATCCTAGTGCACTGACTGTATACTGTGTATATAATGGGACAGCAACATGTCAAGGATAAAGAAAAAATTTCTAAATACCAACTAAAGAGAAAAAATACATAAAAATGAAGAAAAATATGATTTAAAATAAAATTATTACAGTAAAATTACTATGAAACAACTTTCAACAGAGAATTTCCTAGCGGGTGAACATATGATTCAGACAAGATTATTACATGAAACTTTCAGCTATACAAAGAATATACACTACCAATAGAGTCTTACAAATCACCTAATAATGTATTTCAAACTAGAAAGCTCAAACCAAAAGAAAAAAATATGAATAACTCAGCAATCTTGGGTGAAGAAACCAGAAATCAAAAAAATCAGTTAAAACCAACAAATCATACACTATCAAATTATAATTGTCTGATTTAGTTTAGCTGTGTCCCCACCCAAATCTCATTTTAAACTGTAATTCCCATTATCCTCACATGTTTTTGGAGGGACCAGATGAATGGTAATTGAACCATAGGTGCAGATTTCCCCATGCTGTTCTCCTAGTACTGATTTATCATGAGATCTGATGGTTTTATACGCATCTGGCATTTTCCCTGCTGAATCATAGTCTCATTCTGTCACATCACTCTGCGAAGAAGGTGCCTGCTTTTCCTGTGCCTTCTGCCATGATCGTAAGTTTCCCAAGGCTTTGCTAGCAATGCAGAACTGTGAGTCAAATAAACCTCTTTTCTTTGTAAATTACCCAGTCTTTGGTATTTCCTTATCAGTATCATGAAAACAAACTAATACAGTAACACAGTACCACAGAGAGTGAGGCACTCATGTAAGAATGCCTAAATACGTGTAAGTGACATTGGAACCAGGTAACAGGCAAAGATTAGTACAGTCTGGAGGACTCAGAAGAAGACAGGAAAACGTGAGAAAGTTTGGAACTTCCTAGAGACATGTTGATTGGTTTTGACCAAAATGCTGATAGTGATATGGACAATAAAGTCCAGGCTGAGGTGGTTTCAGATGGAGAGAGGAACTTTCTAAAAACTGGAGTAAAATTCACCCTTGCTGTGCTTTAGCAAAGTGACTGGCAGCATTTTGCCCCTACCCTAGAGATCTATGGAATTTTGAACCTGAGAGAGATAATTTAGGGTATCAGGTAGAAGAAATTTCTAAGCAGCAAAGCATTCAAAGAAATATAAATATAAAACATTTATATTTTATATAATAAAATATATAAATATGAAAGCTCAGAAAGTTTGCAATCTGCCTTTGATTAAAAAAGGAAAAAACCCATTTTCTGGGGAAAATTTCAAGCTGGCTGCAGACATTGGCCTAAGTAATGAGGAGCCAAATATTAATCACCAAGACAATGGGGAACATGTCTCCAGGGCATGACATAGACCTCTCCAGCAGCCATTCACTTGAGAGGTTCAGAGGCCTAGGAGGAAAAAATGTTTTGTTCTGTTTTGTTTTGTTTTTGTGCCAAGTTCAGGGCCACCCTGCTTTGTGCAGCCTCAGGATATGGTGCCCCATGTTTCAGTTGCTTCAGCTCCAGCCATGGCTAAAAGGGTCCAAGGCACAGCTTGGGACATTGACTCAGAGGGTGTGAGCCCCAATTCTTCGTGGCGTTCATGTGGTGTTAAACTTGTGGGTGCACAGAAGTCAACAATTGAGTTTTGGGAACCTTTGCCTAGATTTCAGAGGATGTATGGAAATGCTCGGATGTCCAGGCAGAAGTTTAATGCAGAAGCGGTATCCTTATGACTTCCTGGAAATACTCTCATTTCAAATAGGATAAATTGGCCAGAAATGAGGCCACAGGTTCCATGCAAATTCAAAACCCAGCAGGGCAGTCATTAAATCTTAAAGCTCCAAAATGATGTCCTTTTACTCTGTATCTCAAAGCCAGGGCATACTGATGGAATGGGTGGACTCCCAAGATCTTAGGAAACTCTGCCTCTATGGCTCTGTAGGGTACACCCTCCATGGCTGTTTTCACAGGCTAGCACTGAGTGTGTGTGGCTTTTCTGAACACAAGGTGCAAACTGTTAGTAGATCTACCATTATGGGGTCTAAAGAAGAGTTGCCGTATTGAACAGTTCATGCTAGGAAGTACCCCAGTGGAGACTGTGTGGGGGCTCCAATTCCATATTTCCCCTCTGCACCGCCCTAGCAGAGGTTCTTCATGAGGATTCTTCCTCTACAGAAGACTTCTACTTGGACATCCCTGTATTTCCATACATCCTATGAAATCTAGGCAGGGGTTCCCAAACCTCAACTCTTGCCTTCTGCATACTCACAGGCCCATTGCCATGTGGTAGCCACAAAAACTTGGGGCTTGCATCCTCCCAGGAAACCACCTGAGCTGTAGGTTGGCTTTTTAAAATCTATGGCTGGAGCTAGAATGGCTGGGATGCAGGGCACTATGTCCCCAGGCTCTACCGGGAAGCTGGGCCCTGGACTTAGCCCACCAAACCATTTTAATATGATAGGCATCTGGGTCTGTAATGGGAAGGACTTTCCCAAATGTCTCTGATATGCCCTGTAGACATTTTCCCCATTGTTGGCAATTAATATTTGGTTCCTTTTTACTTATGCAAATTTCTACAGTTGGCTTGAATTTCTTCCCAGAAAATGAGTTTTTCTTTTCTACCACATGATCAGCCTCAAATTTTCCAAACGTTTATGTTCTGCTTCCCCTTTTATTTTATTTTATTTTTTTTATTTGAGACGGAGTTTCGCTCTTGTTACCCAGGCTGAGTGCAATGGCACGATCTCGGCTCACTGCAACCTCCACCTCCGGGGTTCAAGCAATCCCAGTCTCAGTCTCCTGAGTAGCTGGGATTACAGGCATCCACTACCACACCTGGCTAATTTTGTATTTTTTTTTTTTTTTTTTACTACAGATAGGATTTCTCTATGTTGGCCAGGCTGGTCTCGAACTCCTGACCTCAGGTGATCCACCCACTTTGGCCTCCCAAAGTGCTGGGATTACAGGCGTGAGCCACAGTGCCCAGCCACTTCCCCTTTTAAAAACATAAGTTCCAATTTCAGATCATCTGTTTGTGAATGTCAATGACTGAACACTGTTAGGAGCAGCCAGACCAAATCTTGAATAGTTTGCTGCTTAGAAATTTCTTCTACCAGATACCCTAAATCATCTTCCTCAAGTTCAAGGTTTCATAGATCCCTAGAGCAGGGACACAATGCCCCCAGTCTCTTTTTTATATCATAGCAAGAGTGACCTTTATTTCAGTTCCCAATAAGTTTCTCATCTCCATCTGAGACCACCTCCACCTCTTATTGTCCATATCACTAACAGCGTTTTGGTCAAAACCATTCAAAAAGCCTCTAAGAAGTTCCAAACTTTCCAATATCTTCCTCTCTTCTTCTGAGCCCTCCAAGTTGTCTCAACTTCTGCCCACTACTCAGTTCCAAAGTTACTCCCATGTTTTCGGATATATTTATACCAGTACTCCACTTTCCTTGTACCAGTTTTCTATGTTAGGGCATTCTCACATTGCTATAAAGAACTACCCGAGACTGGGTAATTTATGAAGAAAAGAGATTTAGTTGGCTCACAGTTCCATAGCATTAACAGGAATTTTGAATCAGAGGCTTCAGGACACTTACAATTATAGCAGAAGATAAAGGGAAAACAAGCATGTCTTACCATGGTGGAGGACAGGAGAGAGAGTGAAAGTGAACAGGAAAGTGCCACACACTGCCATCAACTCAGCAGAATTCACTCACTATCATGACAAGAGCAGGGGATAAATTCACTCCAATTACCTAATCACCTCCCACCAGATCCCTCCCCTGACGTGCGGGAATTGCAGTTCAAAATGACATTTGGGTGGGGACACAGAGCCAAATCATGAGTTTACCATGTATAACAGAGCCATGACATGAGTTTACCTGTATAACAAACCTGTACGTCTACCCTTGAACCTAAAATAAAAGTTAAAAACTAAAACAGCAACGATGTATTTGCATCTAGAATACATAAGTAACAATAATATTTTATCAGTTTCAAGCATAGATAAAAGACTTGACTAGAAGCTTCACAAATGAGTATATAAGAAAACATACGGCCGATAAGTATGTAACTGTGGTCAACATCATTTGCCTTCTGGAAATTCAAATTAAAGCCATGATGAAACACCAACCTACACCTACTTAAGTGACAAAAACTAAAGCAAAAGAAAATCAACAATACAAATATTGGCAAAGATACGGAAAAATTAAAACTTCTGCAGATTTGCAGTAAGAAAACAAATTGACGCAACCATTTGAATGCCTGAATTTTTTAATGTAAAATACACATGGAGGAAAGAATATGCAATATCTTTTCCTTAGCCATTGCAAGGGTCTTGGCTGACACCTCTGTAACAAAAGACAGATTAACAAGGGAAAATAATGATAAATTAATTTAACAATATTTTACATTACACATGAAAACTTTCAGAAAAGAAAAACCCCAAGACCCCAAGGAAAAGTATGTACTTACCTGCTAATTCTGATGAAAGAAGTGGATAGTTGTGTAGAAACATGGTTTGACAAAAATGGTATGGTAAATGTTATTATTACTGTCATTATTTTGAGATAGAGTTTTGCTCTTGGTGCCCAGGCTGGAGTACAATGGTGCAGTCTCAGCTCACAGCAACCTCTGCCTCCCAGGTTCAAGTGATTCTCCTATCTCAGCCTCCCAAGTGCTGAGATTACAGGCTCTTGCCTGTATTTTTAGTAGAGAGGGGTTTTCACCGTGTTGGCCAGCCTGGTCTCGAACTCCTGGCCTCAGGTGATCTACCTGCCTCAGCCCCCCAAAGTGTTGGAATTACAGGTGTGAGCCACCGTGCCCAGCCTGGTAAATATTATTAATGGTAATAAACTGGGTGGAATTCAGCAAAACCTGTTTAGAGCTTTTCTGCATCTCTGTGTCTGTGACAGTCCTTTCCTTTGTGTATGGGGAAGGACTGCTCTGAAAAGAGGATCTTACAACCTATATTCAATTGTGGTAGTTGAGAGAAATTTGTAATGATGCTGCCTCACACAATATGGCAAAGGAGGGTCAGAGTGACTTTCTTGCTTCTGCAGCATTCTCAATTGCCATGATGCCATATTTTGGGTTATTGTGTTCTGAGCCATGGCATGAAGTACTCTACAATCCAGCAATCATACTTTTAGATATTTATCTAAGATAAAAGAAAACATGCCTACAAAAATCTCTGTAGTCAATTACATAAATAATATAATGGCAACTTTTAAAAAATAAGAATATCAAATTGGAAACTGCCCACCTGTTCATCAAGAAGGAAATAGATATACAATGGTGGATATGTATAATGAAGTATTTATTGAGAAAAGAAAGAATCAGACTATTTATATACACAAGAACATTAAAATATCTTAAAACCTTTATGACTAGTGCAAGAAGTAATTAACAGAAGAGTAAATACTATATAATTCAAATTTTATAAAGTTCCAGCATAGGTAAAATTAAGCTATGTGGATGAAAATCAGATCACGGGTTTCTTGAAGGAACAGACTGAGGAGTATAAGGCACTTACAGGCTGATGTTAATGCTCTATGCCTAAAAAGCAGATATGGTTTAAACAAATAAATACGATTTTTTGAAACTGAAGGAACTATACCCTTACTACTTCTGCATTTAATGTATGTAAATAATATCTCAGAAACATAATAGTAGCTTTCTACATTTCAAAATATGTAAGTAAATTCTATGTAAACAGTAATATGGAAGAATAACAGGGAATTATTTTTCCTTGTTTGGAAGGAAGAGAAACATTCCACTTAATTTAGCAGGAAAATGTAATTTTAACTATTTTTGTGAACTATGCATGTGTAATTATTAAAAGTACTGTGGGATTTATTATATCACAAGTCATGTCAGATAATAGCAGTAAAATAATGGTAGTACAAAAGAGAAAATAAAAACTTTTAAGCCAATGGGAGGCAACATATTTGAGGGAATAAAAAAAAGGAAAAGCACAACCAGAGCAAAACAAAACCAAAACAACACACACACACACACACACACACACACACACACACACACAATAAATTGGCAGACCAGAAGACCAAGTATTGAGTAGTCACATGAATGTAAGCAAATTAATATGAGACTAACATAGCAGCAGATAGATGAATAATTGTCCTCTGGGCACAAAGTAAGTGACAAGATTGAGAATTGAGTCTCCAGTTTATTTTGTACAAAGCATATGCACTTAAATACTAGGCAACATCTAGGATTTCATTCAAGCTTGGAGGAGATATTTTGTGATAATGACTGAGAAACAAAGAACTGAATTCATTTATAAAGTAAACTAATTTTGTAATGCATAGATAAGTTTTTAAAGACCCATTATGAAGATTTCCTAGTCACACTGGCCTCCTTGCTGTTTCTGGAATATGTGAAGCACATCGTGTTCCTGCATCATGCTGTGTTCTTTATTTCTCCCACTATGGTGAATGCTCTGCTGCCAAATACCTGCATGGCTCAACCCTTTCTCACTGTATTCACATAACCACTCAAATGTTACCTTAGTAAAGATTTGGCTCTACTCTATTGAATATAGTAGTCCCTCCCTTCTGCCCTGTCACTTTCTATTCCCTTACCTTATCCATCTGACATTGTATGTGTCTGTATTTGTTAACTTGCTCATTGATCATATCCACTGAACAGAAGGTGCCTTCCATGAGAGTAAGACAGTTCCCTATAAAGTATCAGCAATGTCTTGCAAATAGTAGGTGCTCATTGAATATTCATGGAAGGGAATATGAATGCATTGCATTCTTTTTTTCTCCCACAAAAGTACTTATTTTATTATTTAATTGATAGATTACTGAGATATTTTCATAACTTCTTGTATTAGTCAATTTTCACACTGCCGATAAAGACAAACCTGAGACTGGGGAAAAAAAAGAGATTTAATGGACTTACAGTTACACATGGCTGGGGAGGTCTCACAATCATGGAGGAAGGCAAGGTGGAGCAAGTCGCATCTTACATGGATGGCAGCAAGAGAGAGAGCTTGTGCAGGGAAACTCCCATTTTTAAAACCATCAGATGTAGTAAGATGTACTCACTCTTAGGAGAACAGCAGGGGAAAGATTCTTGATTCAATTACCTCACATGGGTTCCCTGCCAGAACACATGGGAATTCAAGATGAGATTTGGGTGGGGACACAACCAAACTATATTGCTTGTGTTTTAATTCATTTAACAATTAATCATTCAATAAGAAATTCCAGGATCTCTATCCATACTTCTTTTGTACTTGTCTAGACAATGATTTATCATCGTGTTATTATATCTATTACAGGTAAATAGTTTTGGTAGTTTTATTTCTAGTGAACAAATAATGATAAAGACACACTACCATATGGGAGTACTTTCTATGAAGAAGTCACTGGAATAGGTACCTTAAAACATTACAAAAAAAAATTCTTAGAAAAATACATAAAATAATTTTATTAGCTCAATCTTAGAGATGAAATAATCTGAGAGTTAAAGAGTTGAATCAGTTTGCTTTAGGACATGGAGCCTGAATTGTCCTGCTTAATAACAAAAATTAGGACAGAAAGAGACTTGATTTATAGTGTTTTCCTGGTTCCACAGTGTAAATATCCACATCATGGCTGATTTCAAGCTACAAATGTGATTATTGAACACAGAAATAGAAAGAGAAACTAGCAATCTGCTCCTCTGAGCCACTGTATATTGCTAATATTTGGCAAAGACAGAGAACAACCAAGCCTGTTTGAATCCATGTTTCCAGTCACTGCGCTGGAGTTACCTAAGACAGTGACTGAGCACTGTTTAGATGTACTTTAAAACAAATCTGAAGGTACAGATCTTTTTTTCAGTGATATTATTTGTCCTGAATAATACTCCAAAAAGAAGTAAATCTACTTTGTTGACTGTTGGAATAGTATGAGCTTCCATTTCTAGTCCTTGCTCAATTGATAAGAACACTGTTTTTTTTTTCTTCAGTATCTGTATCTTTCACACTATAACAAATTGGTTGACTCTACTTTTGTCTTTTATCAGAACTTGTTGTCTAATATCTTCTTCCTCTCTAACCAATACAGATGATGAATCACATCTATTCCCCAAGTAATGACTTCAGTGGAAGAGCTTAAAGCTCTACCTGTGAGTTTCTGTTATGTTTGGTTATTTTCACATTGCTGTGTAATAGATCTCCAAAGACCAGGAAAGATGAGGAGATCTATTTCTAAAACCATTATGGCACAATCAAGAATGAGGAAAATACTGGAGTTTTTTTCTGCCTTGTGAGGAAAATTAGAAGTTCTGGGTAGGGAAATGTTTATAACCAAATAAAGATTACAAGTAGCATATCAACTAGTCTCTGTGTCCAAAAGTAAAGAGAAGACTTTATTAAGAATGAGAGTCTCTGGTTAATGAGACTGTTTTAATAAGAAGATGTTAAGAGTCCCAAGTTAAATAGCGAACTCACTTGCATGAGTATCTGTTCTTGGAAATGAGATACGTTTCCTTCCTATGAGAGTACTTGCCCATACACAATGTGAGTACCTGATCATATGAAAATGTGCCCTTATTAACATAGGATTTCTTCAATGTGAAATATGTCTCATACATTGGCTAATAGTTGCATACAAACTAAGGTGACAATGTCAACATTTTCTAACTTCAAATATGAAGGTAACTCTGAAAACACAATAGAGTTCTTTCTCACTTATGCTTTTTGTTTTTTGGAATCATACAATTTTAAAATCTCAAATATTTAAACTACCATAACAAAATATCTACATAAAGCCTGTTATCATGTCAAAAGCAGCCATATCCTGCCATATTCTAGCTGACTTTACTTCTTGATTATGATTATTTAAAAATAATAGAATGAGAAATGAAGGGGAGATTAGGTTTGCAACACCTTAAAAAATATTTGAATAGCAATGTGTCTTAAATATTTAACAGATATGAATTAACACTTTATGTTCTAAAATAATGTAATTTCACGTAAACTCCTTGTCTTCCTTATTTTAAATGCATTCAGGGAAAATTTATTCAAATAAAAAATGATATTCCCAGGATGAAAATCATACAGTTATTAGGTTCTTCTGCATCTACTTACTATGCAGACTTAATAAGTAACAGGCTTTTATGAGACTAAAATGTTATTGTTATTCATTTCAACCATTTGGGCTTAAAATACTGTCAATATTAAAAAGCATGGTGCTGAGTTTGCACCAGCTTCTAAAATAGCGTACCCTTTTGTTGAAGTATGTTTTGGTTTTCTAACCACAAGAAGCAATTTTTATTCTGAAATAAACTTTTCTCAGCAAGGTTAACAATTACATAAACTTTGTTAATGTAGAGTACATTAGGTTTATATTTACATATTGTTTCAGGAGCAATAAATGCAACCTGGTTTCTGTTTAAGATATGTCAACTAGAAAGATACCCTCATTAAGCCAAATAGTTTTTATTTCAGCGATGGATTTGTTAATATTTAAAAAAATTAGTTAAGATTTAAGACTTACCTGTCTTCTGATGTAGATAATGCCAGTCAGGGCAATGTCATTTTGAACAATGTTGAGATTCACTGTGAAGTTATACTCATCATCTGAGGCTCAGGCTGAATCACATCTTTGCTAGAAGCGTTTATCTTTTTAAATTCATGGGATTCAAAGTTTGGAATAAACCTTAGAACTCATCGTTTCATACCTCTAGACCAAAATTTCTCAAATGCTTTTGCGTCAGCTTTGCATCAATATCACATTGCAAAATCATCCATAAAATCATACACTTAAAAGAGTGAAGCCCAGAAATCTGAATTTAAACTGACACTACAGATGATACTTTGCATTATAAAGTTGTTAAACGACTACTCCAGCATGGCTTGATGTGCTTCTTTGACGACTTTTCCAGTGGTTGAACATCTTCAGAGGAAAAAAAAATGTACTACACTACACTCAAGCACTACTCATTATCTAGGCAGTTCTATTAAAAATATAGATATACCTCATATTTTGTCACCATTTTTTGCTTCCAAAAGTCTATTTCATCTTTCTGAAACTACATTGAAATTTTCTAATATTTTAAAGATATTTTAACAAATAATGTAATGCAAATTAGTTAGGTCTTTGCATTATTGACTAAATGCAAAACTCATTCATGTCAAAATTCTCAACAAACTAGGAAGAGAGAAGGGCTTCCTCAACTTGATAAAGCACATATACAAATAAACTTTAGTGAACAATGCATTTAGTAGTGAGAAACTGGATGATTTCATCCTAAAATTGGAAATAGATAATGATATAATTCCTCATCAATTATATGAAGTGTCATACTGGAATTCCTAGCTTGTGCAATAAGCATGAAAAGAAATAAAATATGTACATTTTGGGAGAAAGAAATGAAACTATTTGGTTTACAGATGACATGAATGTCTATGTACAAAACCTCAAGAGTCTTCAAAATTAAATGAATAAAACCTTCTTAAATAAACCAATATAGGAGAGACACAAGATACATGGCTAATATACAAAAGCTAACTGATTTCATATATATCAGTAATAAACTGGTATTTGAATTTTTAAAAAAGATACCATTTACAGTAGTCCCATACCCAAACCAAAAATAAAATGAAATATAAATCTGATGAGATATCTGTAACATCTACATGCAGATTCCTACAAAACTCTGATGAAAGATTGAAAATATTAAATGAAGGAAGATATTTCTATGTTCACGTATTAAAAGACTCAATATTGTAAAGATATCAGTTATTCCAAATTGATGTATAGATTTGATGAAATTTCAGTCAAAATCACGTCAAGCTATTCTATAGAAACCTGCTAACATATTATAAAGTTACATGCAAAGGCAAAAGACCTAGAATAACCAAAACAATGCTGAAGAAGAGGAACTGTATTAGTCCATTCTCATGCTGCTATGAAGAAATACCCAAGACCGGGTAATTTATAAAGCAATGAGGTTTAATTGACTCACAGTTCTGTGTGGTTGGGGAAGTCTCAGGCAACTGACAATCATGGTGGAAGAGGAAGCAACATGTCCTTCTTCCCATGGCAGCAGGAGAGAGAAGTGCCAAACAAAGGGGAAAAGCCCCTTATAAAACCATCAGATCTTTTGAGAACTCACTCACTGTCATGAGAACAGCAGCATAAAGGTAACTTTCCCCATGATCCAATTACCTCCCAGCAGGTCCCTCTTATGACATGGGGGGATTATGGAAACTACAAATCAAGATGAGATTTGGGTGGAGACGCAGCCAAATCATATCAGGAACTAAGCTGGATGATTCAAATAACATGACTGCAAAACTTATAGAGATACAATAGTCAAGACAATGGCAATTTGATAGAAAAGGAATAGTCTTCAATGAATGATACTGAAACAAGTGGTGTCCGTATTAAAAAGAAAGAACCCAGATACAGACCTTATATCTTTCACAGAAATAAAAGACATTGGATCACAGATATAAATGTGAAACAAAAATGTATAAAACTTTCAGAAGAAAACATAGAAAGTCTAGATGACCTTTGGTTTGATAATGAGATTTGAGACACAACACAAAAGCATGATCAATGAAAAAAAATAATAGTTGAACTTTACTAAAATTAAAAACTTTTGCTCTGAGCAATACACAGTAAGAGAATTCAAAGACAAGTCACAGACATGAGAAAACATGTTAAACAAGTGCTATCCTACGTATACAAATAACTATTAAAACCCAGCAAAAGTAAACACATGAATCAATTTAAAAATGATTCACCTGTAATCCCAGCACTTTGGGAGGCCAAGGTGGGTGGATCATGAGGTCAAGAGATCGAGACCATCCTGGTCAACAAGGTGAAACCCCATCTCTACTAAAAATACAAGAAAATTAGCTGGGCATGGTGGCACGTGCCTGTAGTCCCAGGTACTCGGGAGGCTGAGGCAGGAGAATTGCTTGAACCCGGGAGGCGGAGGTTGCAGTGAGCCAAGGACGCGCCACTGCACTCCAGCCTGTCGCCTGGTGATGGAGTGAGACTCTGTCTCAAAAATAAAAAATAAAAAAAACAAAAATAAAAATGATGCAAATAACTGATGCACACTAGAAAAGATAGAAATATGACAAATAAGCATATAAAAACATACTTGACATCATATGTCATCAGGGAATTTCAAATTAAAACAATTACCTGATATCCCTACACACCTATTAGGACAACTATAATCCAAAGACACTGGAAATAGCAATTGCTGGGCAAGGCATTGGAGCGCCAGGGACTGTCATTCATTGCTAGTAGGAATACAAAATGCTATTGCCATTTTGGAAACAGCCTGGCAGTTTATTACAAAGTTAAACATAGTGTTATCATATGATCCCAGGTTCAAGTGATTCTCCTGCCCCAGCCTCCCGAGTAGCTGGGATTACAGGTGTCCATCACCACTCCTCACTAATTTTGTATTTTTAACAGAGACGGGGAGGTGAAGTTTGCTTTGCACTGAGATACCACCATTGCACTTCAGCCTGGGCAAGAAGAGAAAAACTCTGTCTCAGAAATAAATAAATAAATAATAAACAAATACATACATACATACATACGTAAATCCATAAAGAACATTGATTCATTCATTTTAATAAATGTAACACAACAACATAGATGTTAACTACGGGGACTGGCCAAGGGATTTATGGAAACTTAGTACTATCTTCTCAATTTTCCCATAAATCAAAAAGTATTCTAAAAATAAATGTTTATTCTTAATGACATTTAAAAGGAAAATACAGCTAAATAAAGAAGAAAAAGCACAAAGTGCATACTTCTGAGGAGCAAGATTTAAGTATTCAGAACTGTATTATTTCCCTTTGTGAGTTTAGTGTTTCTCAATTTGAATTTTTTTTTTCTTTCTTTTTTTTGTTTTCTTTGAAACAGGGTCTCATAGTGTCACCCAGGCCATAGTGCAGTAGAGCCCTCACAGCTCAGTGTAGCCTTCACCTCCCGGGCTCAAGCAATCTTCCTGCCTCAATCTTCAAACTAGCTAGAAATACATCTGGCTAATTTTTTTTTTTTTTTTTTTTTGGTAGAGACAGGGATTTGTCGTGTTGCCCAGACTGGTCTTGAACTCCTGGACTCAGGCAATCAGCCTGCCTCTGCCTCCCAAAATGATGAAATTACAGGTGTGAGCCATAGCTCCTGGCCCTCAGCTTGAATTTCTTTTTTATAAAAGGAGGAGAGAGATTAAAATGGGAAGGAAGAAAGAAGGAAGGGAACTAGAAAGGGAGAGAGAGGGAGGAACAGGGGAAGAGAAAGTTAAGAGTGAAGGAGCATAGGGAAGAGAGGACAGGAGGGAGGAAAGAAGCAGCTGACTTGCCCCAAATTACCATGTACTAATGGGTAAAACGGTAACTTAAATCTTAATTCTTTTAGATGCCAAAGCCCTCACATTATTAACCTTTTTTTTCCTCCCCTTTCTATGCAGAGAGGATACAATGGCTAAAGAGTCAGCAATGTGTCCATTGCTTAACTTGAGCTAAAAGGGGGAAAACTTCATTTCTCACCCCTTTGGCAAATTCATTGAAAATGTACTCAATGCCAGATATTAGTAAATGAAATATCCCACTATACTCTAAAAGATCAATTTGAATTTTGCCTAAGATGTTGCAAACAGCTAAGTCAGTTCTTTTCGTTGTCAATCTTCTGCAGAGCCAAATTTCGTAGCTGTTTTGTCATAGGTTCTGTGATCATCATTGCACTTCAGTTTGCAGTGCCAGGTTCTGGGGTGTAACTTTGGTTAAGTTGATGAAAAGGAAGTCATGCAAGTGTCTCTACAAAGTATACCTCACTTGGGGAGCTTACAGAGAAAATCACCTCTATTTAAGTGGAATGAGAAGGTTCTTACCGCAATATTTGAAAGCTGTTTCACACACACTGTACTCGCTTTTTAATCAGGAGAGAATAATGTATAATTCTAAAAAGTACTTTAGGCCAAAATATAATGTTACTTTTCTTCAACACATTGTATTACCCATGTAGTTAAAAGAAAGAGAATGTGCTTTGTTATTATTTTTTCTTCCTTTTGCCTCTCTTTATTTTACAAGTCCAGAACGATGCGATTCATTTTCTGTGTAATTATTTTAAAACTGAGTTAGAGGACTCCCTTTTTCTTTATTCTTTTATCCTGTTGTGTTTTCAGTTGGGAAGACACTAAGCCTTTTTAATAAGTTGTGAGTGTCAAGACTAGAACGAGTTCTAAAGATGTGAACCAAATCCCCCTGGAGTAAGTTGGGCTGTGGTGATTGTCACAGAACCCAGAGTGACTTTTCACGGGACCAGGCAAGTATCCTCTGTAGTTGTTAAGAAGGGACAAGAAAACGACAATTTGTAAATATGGCATTATTTATTTATGTGAATGAATATTATCATACAGATATATTATGAAAAATGAAACAAAGGTCATTAAAACTTATCCCTGTAACAGCTTATGTTATAAGAAAACTACAGAAAGACTTTCTTCTTTTAAAATAATTATTGTCTGGGCCAGGCACGGTGGCTCATGCCTGTAATCCCAGCACTTTCAGAGGCTGAGGTGGGCAGATCACTGCTCATTTCATATTCCAGGGTCTTTAATCAATGAAAAATAACATGAGAATTTTTAAAACTTTTAAGATACCAACTATTTTTTAAGAAAGAATTTTAATTTAACATTTGACGTATAGGCCATCGCTCTTTGACAAAACAGTAAATCTTCATAAGCAATTAATTGAATTTCTTCATTTAAAATTTATAAAGCTTTGACACACAAATAAATTAATATTTTACAGATTAAAATATTTAAAGGCTTCAAGATTAAATTTAAAAAAGATTTTCTAAATTTAAAATAAAAACATATTGACTCAGTATACTGTCTTGTAAACAGAAAAAGATTAATAGCTTTTATTTAGGAAAGATAGAACTGGAAACCCTTTTTGTAAATCAATAAGAATGACATATTATTAATTTAACATTCATCAGTTATGCACATCATTTTAATACCCTTGAAGATATTTAGAAATCAATTTGTATATATTAATATTTGGAATAATAATTTTGATACTTTTGTTTACATTATTTTTTCTTAACATTTCTGCTTAGAGTATTTAAAAATTGAAACAATTTTAATTATCATGTGATAATATATTACATGTATTGCAGTGTAAAGAATATTCATTACATAGGCTCTGAATTCACATTTCTAATATATTATTTATGAGGGTATTGCTAAAATAGAAATCTCATAATAATTCTGCAGCAAAATTCTCAGGTATTAACTTCTTCCTCTATGACTAGCATGCTTTTCACTTGAGATGTTACAGTTGAATTTGATTCATTTCAGATTACACAACTCTAAATTTATAAAAATTTAAATAAGAGCTTGTCAAAGTTTACTTATAAAACTATACACAGACAAAGCAGTTTCACAAATAATATCTGGGATGATAATTTTTAATATTTTGAAAATTGAATTGTTTTGATTGACATAAATGTAATTTGGAAGCAACTGAGTATATACCATAATAGATATGATGATTATAAGTTGTTATTTATTAAAATAAATTTCCTAAAGGTGGACTTTTGCTAAGGATGTACAATTTTCAGGGTAGTCTAATCAGACCAGACCTACTCCAAATGATCAAATTCAGTAAGATTAAGCAATATATCTTCTATATTGTATTTAAATTATCAAAATCTTATATATATATATATCTTGCATCTCATTTTTATTTTTATTTGCTTTGTGTAACAATAAGAGGTAATATGTGTAATGTAGTAGTAATATAATCCCATACACACTTTAGTTCATTCCCAGAAGGTGGCAGATAAATTCTTTCCTAAGAGTCCTAAATTCAACTAATATCTTTCTTAAACACGATGAAATTTTTGTCATCTTAATTTTATAAATGAAACAATTATTTTCCATGTATGTTCTCTCATCAGGCTTAATTAAACCACTGGTCATGGGAAAACAAGCTTCTAGTTTCAGAGTTATGTAATGAGTTAGATGAGTGCCATGTTTTTTTGAATGGATCCCTAAATGGAAGCCACATTTTAATATGTTCAGCCCATCCTAAGTCATATCCTCAGTTTCAGAGTTTAGAAATTATTGTATATTTAGAGGCTATAAAGCTTAAAATGATTGACTTCTACTGAAACATGTAGAAGACTAATATATACAATGAGAGATCTCGTATTATTTTCAATGAAGACTGCAATATCTAGATTAGATATTTATTTGGGCCTGGAGAGATCATCATTTTTTTTTCCTTTCGGCAAACTATTGGAAAACTAGATAATAGATGGCTGCCTGGAGATGATAACAAAAGAAAGCAATATTATGTGGAGTATTCAACTCTCTTACAACGTCAGACTTACATATCTTAATGTAATCATCTTCAGTACAGGAATCTAGCTGCCAGCAAGATGGTTGAGTTGGCCTGGATGACATTTTCATTTCTTAATTATATGGGTAACGATGGCCTTGCTAACTACTTTTTCTTCCCTTCCATTCATTCTTGACTCGCCAACTAAACTTTTAATTGTTTGGTTAACTGAAATAAAATAAAATAGCTACTATTAGTTACCATTTATTTTAAGTGATTACAACGTGCTAGAAAACATTCTCATCATGTTACATTAATTCCCTCATTTAATCCTCTCAACAATCTTGCTAAAAGATAACATTTTACAGATCAGGAAACTGAACTGTAGACCGCTAAATTAACAGACTAAATCTTTGTAATTGGTAAGCCACAGATGTAGTACTCAAACTAGCATGTGTTTAAATGGAAACTGTAAGTCTTCTATCTCAGTGCCTTTCATTTCTCCTTTTGGTAGGGCAACCTTGCTGTCATTTTTATCTGCATTTTAGAAAGTGTAAAACACCTCTCGATGGCTTAGTAGTACCACCGACATTCTTACTACAGATGGCAAAGCTGAGTTTTAAAATAACGTGTTCAAGTTTCTCAGCTAATAAGGACCAGTAAGGGACTTGAACCTGAATCTCCCTTTAAAACAGACACTTTCTGCAGAGGTGGCCTCCTCCTGATAAGCTCTGGTCTTCCAGATGTGAACAAAATTCACTAACTGACTGGGCAAAAGATCTCTTTGGAGTAGTTATTTCCTTGGGGAGTACTGCTGGTTAAGCCAACAGTATAAAATCCAAAGTGTTTCATAATTGTCAAGAGCAGGTCAGTTCAGTATGGTATGTACATTTTTCTTTAATTCATTTTTGCCATCCCTGTAGTAAACATGGTCATAAATTTATCAAAACTCTCATGTAATGTACAGAATATTCTCTTGATTGCCATGCAATCACTTATTTCTGTAGCCCTCTCCGTTATCACAGGGACAGTTAAAGATTTCCATTTTGAGAAAATTAACCTTTTATTGCCCACCACAATTCTTCAAATCCACTTGCTATTGTTTCAATCTAAATTACTCAGGAGTGACAGATTGCAGCCCCTGCATAAGAAAAGATTCTTTGGGAGGTCACAGCCTTACTTTCTTAGATGCAGAAAAAAAAAAAAAATCAGATATTGTCAAATAAAGCTAAATTTATTTTGAAAAACATTTCAAGGATTCATGCAGTGGATTATAACAGAAAATGATCTATGTGTTTTTTTTTTTTTTTTTTACAAAAAAGCTGAATGAAAATTGTATACACGTGGTTTGTGTATGTTTGCATCTGTAGAGTAACCTACTGATAGTTAAACCTTCTACTTACAGCATTTATCCAGGTTAAATTGAATGTGAAATCAAGGAAAATTATAATCTGGGTATAAGTGAAGGAGATGTAGACTATGAAGTTACTTTGCTCAATTCCATTATGAATATTGCATTAAAATTACATACCTTATGCTCTAAAAAGCTGATGAAATCGTTTGGTTCCTTACAAACAAAATTTGTTCGGTATATAGAACAATGCTCATAAGTAAGTGTAAAATGAATGAATGGATAAACGTAAAGGTAATAGGCAAATTAAGAAAAACCTTAAGAAAGAGCATAAAGGCTTAAATAAGTTTAAAAATCTGTCATCTAAACTGCAAAACTCTCCCCGATTTGTTTGTCTTTCCTGAGGAATAGAGTCATTTGGAACAGAGCTGAGATCAGTTTCAAAAATAAAACCTATATTTTAAAAGTGCTTTTCAAGAACCTAGGTCTGGCTCTTCTTTAGTCCCACAAAGTTAGTTATTTAAAAATACAATTATAAAGTATTCTTAATTTTGGTTGATATTTTAAGATACTTGGTTTAATAATAATTATCTTATAGCCTAAAATAATCACAGCCTCTTAGAATTTAAAGCAATGGAATTTGTTTTATGGTATCTGCAATAGCCTGTTTCTTACATGAGTAATAGAATGATGAATCATTTTCTTTTTTTTAATATATATTTTATTTCATTTTAGGTTTTGGAGTACATGTGAAGAACATGCAAGATTGCTGCATAGGTACATACATGGCAATGTGGTTTGCAGTCTTCTTCCCCATCACCTATATCTGGCATTTTCCCCAATGTTATCCCTCCCCAACTCCCCACCCCCTGTTGTCCCTCTGATAGTTCCCCCCCACAGACCACAGTGTGTGATGCTCCCCTCCCTGTGTCCATGTGTTCTCATCGTTCAACACCCGCCTATGAGTGAGAACACGTGATGTTAGATTTTCTGTTCTTATGTCAGTTTGCTGAGAATAATGGTTTTTTCAAATTCTCATGTTGTGTATAAAGCTGGTTCCAGCCATCCCTGTTATTTCACAGCACCTTAGTGTGTAAACTGTCTTCCGTCTTGATAATAATGGATTTCTTTCCTCTTTGAATTTGCTACCAGTTAAAACATTTTGTAAAACCTTGAAGACAGACTTGGCTTTCTGCTATTACTATCTCCATCTATAGTTATACAGAAATTTAAAACGTGATTGATAATTAAACATTGTTATAAAAGTATGTTTTTTTGAAAAGAGGTCTTCATATAATTTTCAGAAAAACTTTTAAAAGATGTATGCTTATTTTCATTTTATAGATGAAGATGCAGTGTCTATCGCTCAATACATTGCTATCAAATGGATAAAAGAAGCTCGTAAAGTTAGACAACTTTCCTAAAGTCATCCAGAAAGTGCATACCAGCCTAGGAACTGAATCATCTCGCTGTTTGTGGTCTACCCTAGAAGTATCGGGAAAGTATGTGTGAAGTACCAAGTATCTGCTTTGCAAAAGGAATGTTCTCAAAATTCACATTAAAGTCAGCTTTCTTTTTTCCATAAGGGCTCAGAAGTTTTTCATCCCATATTTTTAAGAGATAATCTATTAAATAGCATTGCTTTCATCTTGTAGTAAGCCTCTGAATTATCTATTTTCTTGGAATAAAGGCCTCAAATGGTGCAGCCTCAATTTTAACGTGCTCTTTGATGAATTAACATTTGCTCTAATAGTCCTTCTTTGTCTTTACAACCTAAGGACAGTTTATAAAAGTTTCAAATTTCTGTCTTAAATAATGGTATCTGAAAACTTTCTCTTTTTAAAAGAAAGTATGTAGTTAGCAGTGGACCCTACAGATTATTTGTCTGCCGCCAATTCTTCCTCTTTACTGAACCTAGGACTGCTCCATATGCCATGTGCATCTGTGGAAACTGACCTCACCTCAACTTTAGTAGTAGACTTAGTTTAGGTAAAGACAGTGGCTTTAGAATTTCCTGAATGACTCAATGGGTGAGCAGTGGGACTATGTTGGTCTCATCACACTAAACATATGGACTTATATTTTTCTGTCTATTGAGAAATATGACTGTTTTGGTTATTAATTGCTGCATCACAAACAGTTCTTAAACTTCCCACTTAAAAAAAAATAACAAAACAGCAGTTTAAACAATGGTCATTTATCTAATGCTTGAATCAGTAATCTGGGCAAGACAATGTGAGGATAACCCATGTCCATTCCATGTGGCATCAGCTGGGCAGCTGGACTGGGGATGGAAGATTCACATTTAAGATACTAATCTTCATGAATCGTTAAGTTGGTGCGAGCTGTTCCCTGGGAGTTCAGCTAGCTACAGTTGCTCTTCATGGGGGCCTGTTCTGGGGCTTACTAGACTGTTGCACAGTATGACCACTGGGTTGTAAAAGCAAGTGTTCAAAGACAGAGGAAGTAGAAGCTACCAGTATTTTAGGGCTTGGGTCTAGGAGCAAGAACAGAGTCACTTTTGCTATATATTCCATTGTTCAAGTAGACATAGATCTCACCCAAATTCAAGGGGATGGTACATAGAACTCACTCAAGATGGAGACAATATCAAATTATTTGTGGCTACCCTTAATGTTGCATAATGTGTAAGAAAACCTGTAGCAGTGATAGACCCTATCTTGAAATCAAGAGAGAAACAAGCCTTTAGGTGAATTTAATCCAGTGGATTTCAGAGTTACGTGAAGAACGTGGGTCTCTGAAAACAATGAGCCATTTAATCAACATGCCTGAAAATGTCACTATGTGTGGGATTCCACTTATGTGAGATAATAAATTCATTATTTTTGAAAGCAGGTCAAATGTGGGATATTTGTTGTGTTAAAAAAGATAAACTGAGGTAAATACAATTTAAATAACTTATTTAAATAAACAAACAGTAATTCATGAATAGGGCAGCTACAAACAAGGAGTGGTTCTTCAATGCCATTGAAAAAGCATAAAGGATAGGCTTTTATGGAATGAATTGGAAGGTAATACAAAGAAAATATTTGATTGGTAAGCATGATAAAATTACTTTATTTACTCCATCCCGCTGAAAAATCCCTAGTTCTATAATCATGTTATCTGTCTTCCTCTTATTGGTTAAGCTTAAGTTCTGTTTTTGTTTTTTTTTTTTTTTAATACAAGCATTTACAAGAAATGTCCCAAGTTTTCTGTCTATATTTGCAATTTAAGCAAGGTTAGTTATTTTCAAGGCCTAACCGGCTTGGTTAGCTCAGGGATTTTTTAAGCCTGATCTTCATTTTAATTTGCTTTAATAGTTTCTACTTAACCTATTCCAATGAATACAAAGTCATGCCAGGATTTAAAAGACAATATGGAATAATTTGATCTGATTTATATTCTAAAAGCCTGTAATTAGAAAGAAAAAGGGGAGTGTGAAAATCAGTAAAAGAAGGAGGAATAAATTATTTAATTTCTGTTTATTAGCTATGAGTCATACTAAATTTATTATTAAACAGCAAAGAAACAACTGAATTAATACTAATTAGTAACGTGCCAATTCCCTTGAGTCAAATGAAAATTTCTTTATTATCATGGTGATGTGTTATTTGATTTGTCTGTTTTACAATCTCTGTGGCAGATTTTAACTACATCTTAATTAATTTACTAATGGGATTTGAACACTAATTGGCATTTTAGAAAATCTTCACCATTGTAAAAATACATGATGTTGTACAATTCTTGTCAGAAACAATCAGTATATCTGTCATTCTATCAATCAAAACTTTTCAATATTGAGAACTTTCAATTCTGCTTTAAATAATCTGGGACTAGTTTGTATGTTAAAAATACTAAATTTAACAAAATAAAAATTCATCTTTGAGCATTTGTATGTTTCCATTTCAGCTGTCTTGTAAAATGAAAATAATAGGCAGAAAAGCATTATATTAAATTAACCTACCTTCCTTCCTTTCTTCCTTCCTTCCTCCCTCCCTCCCTCTCTTTCTTCCTCCCTCCCTTCCTTCCCTTCTTCTTCTTTCTTTCTTTCTCTCTCTCCCTCCCTCTCTCCCTCCCTCTCTCTCTCTGTCTTTCTTTCTTTCTCTCTTTCTCCTTCTCTCTTTCTCTTTCTTTCTTCTTTCTTTTTGCTCTTTTTTTCCTCTCTCTCTTTCTTTCTTGCTTTTTTTTCTCCACTGCTTAATGAAAACAATTGAATTGGTAGTATTTATATACACTAGAATAAGATGTCACAAATTCTTTCCTGTATTAGTATTATCTGGGAAATTTATACTAAAAATTTAAACCTCACACCTGAGAGAGTATATTTTGGTAAGTGTGAATAAAATTTGCAAAGTAAAAAGTATTTCATGTGATTCTATTCAGGGACTACTCTGTGATAAAATATCTGATGACGGAATTCGGAGGGCAATGGCATGAAAGGGAAAGGGCAAGAATGGACCCAAATGTGGATCCAAATGTAATTAAATAGACCAGCTAGTCCACAACCTGCCACAAATGTGGGTTTTAATTCTTAATAATGGCCCGGAGTTTGTGCTTTTTAAAAAATTATAGCCTAAATCATCAAATGTGCTTATAAATATAATGCTATAGTTACTAAACTTAAAATATAATTGAACATTTTTAAAATTCATGATTCTGAATGAAAGTACTTGATATGAGAAGATACAATTTCTTTGAATAAATTCAAACAAGATTTTTACGATGCATATTTTTGAAGACCTTTGTCTATGCAAAATAAGAATACGACTTAGTAAAAATTATCTTTGATTAAATCAAGCATAAAAATAAAGTATTAATACTTGTAAAACCCTCTATACCATGAAAACATATAATAAAAAGTTCTTATGTTAATTATAACTGTACAACAATCATTAAATTCCCCCAGTCCCAAACTTCAGTCTCCACCTGTCTCTGTCTTTCTCTTTCTCTCTCCTCTCCATAACTCATTGTCATTCTCATTAAGTAGGCATACTAACACAGGCTGTTATTTGGGACCTGGTCAAGTATTTTACTCTCTCATAGCCTAAATGTCCACTTTTTGAAAATAAGTACTTTTATGAGATGATTTCTAATGTTTTAAAGTTCTGTCTCATTTCTCTGTCTCTTCCCAACTCCTCTCTTTGTGTATGTATGTATACATATGAATTCACACACATTTATACACACACATATATGCATCCAATTATTCTGATGCTCGCTGCTCACATCCAGAATTATGTTTAATATCATTTCAATTTATATCATTTTAATAGATTCCTGTGTGAAGATTATTCAGTAATGTAACATGCATAATTAATCCCATCAATGCCACCACACCAATGATTATAATGATTATACACAAGTGGTCGTATGCCTCTCAACAACAAAATACATAACCTAATTTAGTATTTGTTATAACCCTAAGAAGGTGATCTGCCATTTTAAATTCATTTTTGTACTGCTGCATCTAGTAACTGACAAGATGAAATAATCTTTCTTGCTCCCACTAGTCCAAAAATTTAATCCTTCTGCGAAAAATAGAACATCCCTGGACCACCACAGGTGAGTCTTACTATCTTCACAAATAAACCTGGGAATAGTTTGTCTTAATAAGCTGCCTCTGTCTTCATTCATAAAAATTGTAAAAAAAAAATTGAATGATATCGTATTGAAAGGGAAAATATAGTAAAAAGCATGTAAGAATTGTAAATCTGTTATGCCTGTCACAATGTTGAACAGGTACAGAATAAATGAAAAACTATACACATCTTTTAATTTTCATCTGTATCCTCTGGTATATACCATTTTTGCCAACCTAGGCAAGGCTGTACGTCCGTTATATTTCTGAAAAAGGTTTTTAGGGCCTTTTTGGTACTGGATGCTGTCAATTTATTCACATTTTACTTAAATCTTTGTATTACAATAAGAATTTGACATAATCAGCTAACAAAGTATTGTAAGTTTTAATACAGAACATTTTAGACAAATGGATAATACTTCATAAACTCCAAGTTGGGTTAGTATTTTGCTGGGTGGTCTGTCTCATGTATAGAAGATACGCAGTGCTTCTGAGCACATTAAGGGTATGTTCCTGCATAAATGGTGAACACTCGAGTCATTACAATTTAGAGTGCAGTAGGGGAGAAAGTTCAAAGGAACATTGAAGACAGACCAGTTTGGGAGATTTTCCTCTTCTTTTTCTTCTTCTTTAATTTATTCTGTTTTATCTCCATCTCCAAAACTTATTTACCAGGCTTCCTGCAGTGAGATGAGAATCTGATTAAGAACAAGACATTAAGGAATTAATCCACTGCAGAACTCGCTCCCTCTCAAATTGCATTTATTTGTTAAAATAGGTAATATCTTTAATCCAGTATCCTTGAAACATGGTGCATTACGCATACTCTTGTATAAGTGAGCTGACCCCTGCCTTACACACACAGGCACACACACATACATACCTATATATTATTACCTACTGTATCAGTCCTGTCAACAAGTCACCAATGGCAATCACTATAAATTCTGGTTGGGGTAAGCTCTTTATCCCTGTTTATATATTCTTCCTTATCTCATGGTTTAGTTAAACACAGAAAAAACCAATAAAGCATCATCTTGGTGAATGTCAAAAATGTTGTATCAGCTTGTACTCCATTATGTCACTTTAGTCACAAAATAGAGTTGAACCTATTATAGAGATTCCTAAAATTATATTCCAATGAGAAAAACAAGAAAGAATAGACTCGTTTCCAGGAAAGCTAACTAAATCTACTGCCCTAACCTAGGACATGTAGTCTACTTGCAGGCCTATGTTTGCGTAGTACAATGTCAGTCTTGGAGCTCTTCCCAAGGAAATAAAACACCATAGTATTGCCAAGTATTATCCTGGCTTAACCTCTGCATTAATTACAACAGGCTGAATGCTACTCTAAGTCATTCTCATTAGCGTGAGGCCCCCTTATATGCGGTATGAATAAACCAAAACATCATAAAGAAATCCCTTTTCACAGTCCCTTTCTTGGGTTAATTGGCTTCAATGTCTCCTCAGTTCACATTTCATAACAAAGTAATAACGATTACATCAACCTGGAAGAGAACAGATGGCAGAAAACCTGAGTTCTGGAACTACTGTT